>VDFB02195088.1:129697-219197 GCA_007258455.2 Sequoia sempervirens
TTCGTCAGAGTCTCATAGCTCCAGATAGTGATACAGTTAACAATCTCGTTGAGGGATTGATTGCTCGAAATCACACATAGTAAACTTCAGTTCCCACCTCTCAGGATAGACATTACACACATGAGTTGAACTTGGTGTTACCCTTTCAAGTTGACTCGATGTTGTCATCACATGCATATCTATTCTGAGATTCGCCTTTCACACTTGGAGTTTCTTTTAGGGTTTTTACGTTAACTGATGATAGTCTTCCAGTTAACTCGCTTTCAATAAGGACGTGCATGCTGCGCACAATTGTCCATTTTTAGATTAGATGTTTCGGTTAAGCGTGGTGGTTTTGCGGGTTAAGCGTATAGTTCTTCATTAGGGTTTGGCAGCAAATCTTGCATGCATTGCAAAGCGTAGATGACTCAAAGGTGATTTTAGGGTTCCCTACCTTGATGTATATAAATAAAACTTTGCTCATTTGTAATTAACTTTTGCTTGAGAGAGAAATATATCTGCGCCTACCTTGCCCTCAATATTGCTCTTTTGGTATTTGTTCATGTGTCTTCGCTATTACGATTAATTGTTATGCCACATAGGGTTTCAAGAGATTGTAATGGTGGATTCTTTCCATAGTTTAGATAAATCTGTTTTGTGCATATTTACCATTGAGGTCAATTGTTATGCCACATAGGGTTTCAAGAGATTGATATGATAAATCTGTTTTATGTATATTTACCATTATGATCAATCGTTATGCCACATAGGGTTTCGAGAAATTACAGTGATAAATCTGTTTTGTGAATCTTTATCAATATAATCAAAGGTTATGCCACATAGGGTTTCGTGAGATTGTAATGATAAAGGTTGTTTTGTAAAGACTTTACTACTTTGATCAAGTGTTATGCCACATAGGGTTTCGTGAGATTGTCTTGGTAAAGTTCTTAAATCTGTTTTGTGCTCAATAAGCTGGTTTAGATTGAGATGATAGTTGCGCCACCTTGCCCTCAAGTAGAGAATCTAAACCCGTTTATCGTCAATTAGTCAAACCTTGCTCCGTTTCCTCTCGCTCTGTTTTCCTGAGGAGATTGGATAGATTAAATTTAAGTTGTAGTTAGTAGATCTGCAAAACCAGAGAAAACTCAGCTGCAACGTATAGGTTCTTTCAAGAAAGCCTTGTGCCTCTACAGCTGAAACAAAAAGACATGACATAGTTTAGCTTATTTTCCTTTGCAAGTATTTTTGTCAAAGCACAACGAGGGAGCTTCCCCTCCTAATTTGAAGAGCACTCATTGCGTAGTGTACATAGGCTATTCATAACAACTTTTACTCCAGAGGTGTTAGTTGTTACGCCAACAACATTTTCACCCCAAAGGAAATTTATATTGTTGCAAATGAAAAATATTATTCTCCTAAACATTAAGCCCTTATTGAAATCAAACAAAACAAAACTTAAATATTTTTGGTGGCACAAAATTGCCATTACACCTCGGATGCTCCTGCATCAAACACCTAGGGTAGAAGAAAAGTGACCTTGTCACTTCTCAAGAGGGTAACCAAGATGTTTAACTTCAGCTTTTGACAACCAAGATGAGTCCTCAACAGGCCTCCCAAACCATTTGACCAAGTACTCAAAGTATTGCTTGTGCCTTGTACTCCTACTCACCCTGCTGTCCAAAATTGCCTCTATTTTCCCCTCTTCTGAAGTAGGTGGTAGTATATGAATTGTTTCACCTATTGTACCTTCATCACTTTCAACTTCATGAAATTTTGTTAGATCAGAAATATTAAATATAGATAAAATATTAAGTCCACTAGGCAACTCTACTTCATATGCATTACCTGAATCATGCCTACTCACAATTCGGCAAGGTCCAAACTTCTTCATTTTTAGCTTGTTATAGGTACCAACTGTAAATCTTTCTTTCCTCAAGTGTACCATTACCTCATCACCAAATTCAAACTCCTTATGTCTCATCTTCAAATCAGCTTTGGACTTGTACTGAAAGTTCATTTTGTTGATGTGATTTTGTACATCCTCGTGTAAGCTCTTTATGTGTTCAGCAAAATACTCTACTTTTGCACTCTTCTTATAAACATTATCAATCTTTTTCAGATCTGAAACAACTCTTGGGCTACTACCATAAACAATTTGGAATGGAGATTTACCTGTACTTTCTATTCACCGAATTATTAAATGCAAATTCTGCTTGAGGTAGAATCAAATCCCACCCCTTTGGCTTATCCCCAACTAGGCATCTCAACAAATTACCCAAGCTTCTATTTACCACCTCTGTTTGACCATCTACTTGTGAATGTTGAACAAAACTTCAAATCAGTCTTCATCTTCTTCCACAATGTCCTCCAAAAGTACTCCACAAACTTTGTATCTCTATCTAAAACAATGCTCTTCGGAAGTCCATGTAACCTCACAACTTCCCTGAAAAACAATTCTACAACATTCACAGCATCATTAGTCTTCTTGACTGATATAAAATGAGCCATCTTGGAAAATCTATCTACTACAACAAATATTGAATCATGTCCCCTTTGGGTCCTTGGCAAACCCAAAACAAAATCCATACTAATCTCCTCCCATGGCCTCTCAGGTACTAGGAGTGGCTGGTATAAACCTGCGTTTTGACTAGTTCCTTTTGCCACTTGTCAAATTCTACAACCTTGCACATATTTTCTGATATCTTGTTGCAATTGAGGCCAATAATATTTCACTCCAACAAGTCCTATGATTTTATCAAAACCGAAATGTCCTGAGAGTCCTCCACTATGTTTTTCTTTAATCAAATTTATTCTCATTGAACTTCTAGGAATACACAACTTGTTACCTTTAAACATGTAATGACCCTGCTCAAACTAACCCCAAAATGTTGATAAAGAGCTCAAGGAATATCCTCAAACAATTCACTTGCAACCTTCCAGCTTGCTGGTTTATGGGATCAAACTGATATGTTCCAATGCTTCCAATGCTTGAAATTCAACACTACTATATATAAATTAACATCTAAAGGCATGTATGACTTTCCTTAATCATTTACAATGCATAATAATGACTTCTAAATGAAAAACATGCACTTACAGCCAACTTGGTATTTTGTCAAACAATTGGTATGCAACTACTATGCTGGTAATAACATTTACAGCCTATTGGCATTTTGCCAAACACTTGGCAAGCATTCTATTAGCTAATACAAATGCATAAGACAATCATGTATGACTCCCAAATGCTGATATCTTTATTGAAATGCAGTAACCCTTCAATAGTAACAATGTTAATGCCAATATAGCATCATGAATGTTCAGGTCTAAAAGAAGTTATTACAGTCTGATTACAACTTATATCAGCCATGTTATTCACTAAGGCAATGCAACTAATCCTTCTTTACAATGATATGTTTTTGACATACAATGGTACAAAGAGAAATGATATATTTTATGACAATACTAGATATTGGAAAACCTGGAAATAAATGGCTGCTTGCTTGGAAAATTCGATTCTCCTTGTTTGCAATGACTTTGACCTCCAATCCTTAGCGCCTAGCCTCCAAGCCTCCCAGCAATGTCTCAGAATTTTATTTGGAATTTTTGGAAGCTCCTTTGATAAAATTGCCCTAAGTCTTGAGCCACCCCTGCTGCTGTTATATCAGACCTTTGTTCTTTTTGCTTGGGCCACCAATCAACATCAATTTGTCCTAGACATTAACTCCCAACCCTTGCACATTGAAAGCTGCAACCTCCAATGTAAATTGATGCTACATAAGGAAGATATGAGCCAAATCGTGGCTCCCTTAATGCTGCAATGATGACTGATAATAATAAAATCTGAGTGCTGATGGAATTCGACCTCCTCTTATGCCAAACTTTGATGAAGACTTACACCAAAATGTCTCCACAATTATTCCCAATCGAACTAAGCAAAATTGGCCTTAGGCCACAAATTTTATGCAAATGAGAAGTCTAAAGTAACCTCTCCCTCAGCTGCAATAATTCAAGTGATATTTCACACCCTCAAAATTGCTATCAATAGGAAGTTTTCGTTTCCTATGATAAAGAAACAATCTACAGAAACCCTTTGCTCCACAAGATGGATTATCAAACATCAACTTCAAATTTGGATGATAGGCAATGAACTCCTCATGTCTATTTATTCTTTTCCTCAAGAAGTCGGCCTCCATTTAGAACTTTCCCAAGTCGGCTCCTAGAAGGAATATTATTTTATTATTTTATTATTTTAATATTGCACTTTATAATAATATAAAATATTACCAACTCCTAAAGTGCAATATAACATTATAATATAAAACAAAGGTTTCCATAAATAGAAATATCCATGATGATAATAGGAAAACCTTCATGAAATCACAAAATGAGCCAACCAATCAACTGGGTATCTACCAAACGACCCTCTGATCAAGCCCCATTAGCCTACGAGGATCAGGAATAGGCTAATTCCTCCAACCTCCATTGCTCATGAAAAAGGGGACATTACAGTCCACCCTCCCTGAAATTGTTTGTCCCCAAGCAATCTCAACAGCAAAGTACAACTTTTCTCCACCTAGGTCCCAAGTGAAGATCTGTATAATGTCTCAAACATCACCAAACAGCTCTTGTAGCACTAGCACATCCTACTAAATCAATTCAATCCCAAAACTGTGATGATAAATTTGATACATCCATATTGTTGGAAAACCACCACCCATTACTTCCCGTTGTGCTACTCTAATACCTCCCATCTCCAAAATGCAGCAAGTCCCCAAGTCCTGAATCAAATAGTAATCATTATGAGAGAACAACGTAGAAGACCTACCAAACTCGGAACCACCATCTGAGATCAAAAGTAAGTCATACCAAAGTCGACTAGAACACTCCTTATTCCACCCACCTCTCAAGGAACCCCTAATGCCTTCAAGCTCTTGAGAGATCTTGTCAGCTTCCTCTTCTTTCCTCATCAAGGAATCGGAATAGATCCCAACAAGGCTAAGAAGGGTGTCTCTATCAGAAAGAAGGTTCAAATAATTTGACTTTATTGTAACATACCTTCTTTGACAACCTACAAATCATCATGAGAAGACTCTGTATCAACTCCCTCTTGTCTTCTCTTTAACTGGACTACCCAAAGATACTCCTCAATCAATTCGTACATCCTATCGTGATGAGATAATGCAGCAATAATCTCATCTTCCTTCACCTTCAACTTAGTCTCCAAACTACGAACAACCTCCACACCATATGATGAAGCCTCAAACTATACTAAGTCCTTCGTTTGACCAAGCTTATCAACCTCATCACAAAGTGCATCCTTCCTTTGAGTAAGGAGTCTTCTAATGTTATCTATTCCTTTTTGTCTTGCCACGTTGATGAGATTGACTTTGTCCTTCACTTCTTGAAGGTGTTGTCTCGCATTTGCAACCACTAACCTAGCCTCCTTGGCCTTCCTCATCCACTCTTCATTCATCATTTCAGACCTTTTAATCTCTTCAATGCCAAAGTACACAAAATCAGTCTTCTCATACTTGATATCTTCATGTCCACTAATGAGTGTAGGGCTGCCATCAAAAGATGATATCACATCATTGGCTTGTTCATGATCACAAGCTTCCTTTTCATGACAATGATGAGGCACGATGCTGCTGTCCTCAAACAAATCTGTGATGACATCATGTCATTGTAAATGCCTCTCTCATCATGTGAAGACAAAACACTAGTGGTTGCTCCACTGAGTGGAGGATCAAATTCCACATCCTCCCTTATATCTTGAGTCTCCAAATCACACTCTATTTCTTCATCATGATAGGATGAAGCAATGCTAGGCTCACCTAATGAAGCATCACAAGAAACCATATCCTCATGTGGCTGCTCCAAAGCAACTGGTTTGTCTTCAAACAACACTTGTTTTTCTTCAACCTTGCAATCCTCCTGAAGTGTCTTGTGCCCAATTCTTCCTCTATGATAGTCTGATTTTTATCCTCTCTTGGATCAGCTGTCTGCTGGTCATCAACTGTTGCAAACTCATTGTAGAGGTTTCTAGATACCTCACTTGTAGAGACCTCTTATTCCTCCTTCCTTTTGTTTCGTGATGTAGACTTCTTACAAATGGAAGCCATAGACCGAGATAAACTACCTCTGGTTGCAAGGTCTGAAAGCAATTTACTTATTTCTACAAACTCTTTCAAAAGCTTATTCATACTTTTGTCCCTTTGGTTTTGAGTGCTTGAAGTAGCCATGATCAATGCCCACAGGATGGCAGGAAACCGCTCTGATACCACTGTAATGACCCTGCTCAAACTAGCCTCAAAATGTTGATAAAGAGCTCAAGGAATATCATCAAACAATTCACTTGCAACCTTCTAGCTTGCTGGTTTATGGGATCAGACTGATATGTTCCTTGAAAATTGATTATTGAATGCTTCCAATGCTTGAAATTCAACACTACTATGCATAAATTAACATCTAAAGGCATGTATGACTTTCCTTAATCATTTACAATGCATAATAATGACTTCTAAATGAAAAAAATGCACCTACAACCAACTTGGTATTTTGTCAAATAGTTGGTATGCAACTACTATGCTGGTAATAACATTTACAGCCTATTGGCATTTTGCCAAACTCTTGACAAGCATTCGATTAGCTGATACAAATGCATAAGACAATCATGTATGACTCCCAAATGCTGATATCTTTATTGAAATGCAGTAACCCTTCAATAGTAACAATGTTAATGCCAATATAGCATCATGAATGTTCAGGTCTAGAAGAAGTTATTACAGTCTGATTACAACTTATATCAGCCATGTTATTCACTAAGGCAATGCAACTAATCCTTCTTTACAATGATATGTTTTTGACATACAATGGTACAAAGAGAAATGATATATTTTATGACAATACTAGATATTAGAAAACCTGGAAATAAATGGCTGCTTGCTTGGAAAATTCGATTCTCCTTGTTTGCAATGACTTTGACCTCCAATCCTTAGCGCCTAGCCTCCAAGCCTCCCAGCAATGTCTCAGAATTTTATTTGGAATTTTTGGAAGCTCCTTTGATAAAATCGCCCTAAGTCTTGAGCCACCCCTGCTGCTGGTATATCAAAACTTCGTTCTTTTTGCTTGGGCCACCAATCACCATCAATTCATCCTAGACATTACCTCCCAACCCTTGCACATTGAAAGCTGCAACCTCCAATGGAAATTGATGCCACATAAGGAAGATATGAGCCAAATCGTGGCTCCCTTAATGCTGCAATGATGACTGATAATAATAAAATCTGAGTGCTAATGCAATTCGACCTCCTCTTATGCCAAACTTTGATGAAGACTTACACCAAAATGTCTCCACAATTATTCCCAATCGAACTAAGCAAAATTGGCCTTAGGCCACAAATTTTATGCAAATGAGAAATCTGAAGTAACCTCTCCCTCAGCTGCAATAATTCAAGTGATATTTCACACCCTCAAAATTGCTATCAATACGAAGTTTTCGTTTCCTATGATAAAGAAACAATCTGCAGAAACCTTTGGCTCCACAAGATGGATTATCAAACATCAACTTCAAATCTGGATGATAGGCAATGAACTCCTCATGTCCATTTATTCTTTTCCTCAAGAGGTCGAACTCCTTCTAGAACTTTCCCAAGTCGGCTTCTAGAAGGAATATTATAATATTATTTTATTATTTTAATATTGCACTTTATAATAATATAAAATATTACCAACTCCTAAAGTGCAATATAATATTATAATATAAAACAAAGATTTCCATAAATAGAAATATCCATGATGATACTAGGAAAACCTTCATGAAATCACGAAATGAGCCAACCAATCAACTGGGTATCTGCCAAATGACCCTCTAATCAAGCCCCATTAGCCTACAAGAATCAGGAATAGGCTAATTCCTCCAAACTCCATTGCTTATAAAAAAGGGGACATTACAAAACAACATATCATCTTGGATTAAATAATCCAACCACTTGGTTCTATCACCAACAATAAGCTCTTTGCAAGCCTTCCAAGCCTCTCCAAAATCTGGATCCTCCTCATACAACTCTTTCAACTCATTGAATCCAACAACCTCAACTTGCATTTCAATCAACAAACCTTGTCTTCTACTCAAAGCATCTGCAACCCTATTAACTTCCCACTCCTATGTTTCAAAATAGAAGTATAGCTTCACAAAAACTCTACCCATTTCATATGCCTCTGATTTAACTTCCCTTGACTACTTAAATATTGAAGTGCTTGATGATCAGTAAATAAAACAAACTCTTTAGGTAAAAGATAGTGTCTCCACTTTTTGAATGCTTGTACAATGGCATAAAATTCTTGATCATACACTGAATATTTTCTTTTTGCATAATTTAACTTCTCACTAAAGTAAGCAATGGGTTTACCTTCTTGACTTAGGACAACTCCAATTGCATTACCACTTGCATCACAATCAACTTGGAATACCTTGCTAAAATCTGGAAGTGCTAAAAACAGGTTGCTCTGTCACTTTGGCCTTCAACAAATCAAAATTTCTTGCTGCTCCTCTAGTCCATCTGAAATCTTTTTTATCTCCTCTCATGGTCTCAGTTAGTGGTGCACAAATACTACTGAAACCTCTAATAAACTTTCTATAAAAACTTGTCAAACCATGAAATAATCTCACCTCGGTAGCACTTCTAGACATAGGCCATTCTAAAATAGCTCTCACCTTTTTTGGGTCCATCTTGAGACCTTCTCCTGAAAAAACAAAACCCAAGAATACCAATTCCCTCTTCATAAAGCTACACTTTTTCAAGTTAATGAGCAATTTTTCATCCCTCAACTTTTCAAAAACAAATCTGATATGCAACAAATGCTCTTCTTGTGTCTTACTAAATATCAATATATCATCAAGATAAACAATAACAAATTTGCCCAAAAACTCTTTCAACACCTCATTCATCAATCTCATAAATGTACTAGGAGTATTGGTTAGTCCAAAAGGCATGACCAACCATTCATACAAACCATCCTTGGTCTTGAAAGTTGTCTTCCACTCATCACCTTCTCGGATTCAAATTTGATGATAACCACTCTTCAAGTCAATCTTGGTGAAGTATTCAACCCCACTCAAACAATCCATGATACATCCATTCTGGGTAATGGAAATTTATATTTGATGGTGATCTTATTGATAGCCCTTGAGTCCGTGAACATCATCCATTCTCCTCCTTTCTTTGGTACCAAAACAACAAGCACTGCACATGGACTTAAACTCTCCCAAATCAAACCTTTCTGCAACAATTCTTGAACTTGCTTGTTCAACTCTTCACTCTCAATTGGTGACATTCTATGGGCTGCTTTTTTAGGAAAACTTGCTCCAAGTATTAGATCAATTTGATGACTTATCTTCCTCACAGGTGGCATCCCCTCAAGTGCATTATCAAAAACAATCCCTTGAAACTCTTGTAACAAATCTGCAACCTCCTCTAGAACATCTTCCACATTTTCACAGTTAGACTTAGGAATCAAAGCAAAATAAACTTTTTCATGCCTGATACCATCTAGGAATTTTCTTGCATTAACTAAACAAACTCTTGCATTACCAGGAAATTGAACCAAATCCTCTTTCAAAGGTTTCAATTTATGCTTCACACCATCCTTAATTATGGTATATGTATTAGCATAACCATCATGCATTGCCTTCCTATCGTACTGCCAAGGCCTTCCTAACAAAATATGACATGCATCCCTTGGAATTATATCACACAATATTTCATAAAAATAACCCCCTATTTTAAATTTTACCAAACATTGTTCGCTGATCAAAAGCTTTTGATTATCTTGTACCCATGATATTCGGTATGGTTTCGGGTGCTTTCTCCTCTCTAGCTTCAATTTCCTCACCATCTTTTCAGATACCAAGTTATCTGTACTTCCACTATCTATGATGACATTACAAGTTTTCCCTTCAAATTTGCATCTTGTCTTGAATAATCTCTTTCTTTGAACCGGTTCATCTTCCTCATTCAACAATGCTCTTCTTGTCATCGGGACTTTACCTCCTTCTGCTTCTTCGGAATGCGATGAGCATGCATCTTCCTCATTGATGTTTGCTACTCTATTTTGATTTTTTGATCTTCTATTGGTCCTTTCTTGATTGTGAGGGCAATCATAAGCTCTATGCCCCTCTTCACCACATCGAAAACAGGTTCCGTGAAAGCCACCTCTTCCAAATCCTCTACCCGATCTTCCTCTACCTCTTGGATTTTGATCTCTGGGAGGGTAATAATTTTCTGATTTCTAATTTTTGTTGCTGCCTTGGTCTTCAAATTTCTGATTTTTATGATTTCCATCATAACTTCTTCCTCTGGTTCTTCCACCATGACCTCTTCCTCTTTGTTTGCTTTCAAATTTTTTGTTTAGTCTTTCTTCAACTTTCAATGAAAATTGGTATGCATCCTCAATGGCGGTCATTCTCACCAATGCCAACTCTTCTTGTATGTTACGTTTCAACCCATTAATGTAATGACCTACCTTCTCCTTATTTGCTTCAAAATGTCCTATTCGAATCAGGACTTTGTGAAATTCTTCTGTGTATTCTTTCACCATCCTTGTTCCTTGTCTCAAGCTTTGCATCTTTTTGAGCAGCTCCAACTCATAATCTACTGAGATAAATTGCATCTTCATTTTGGCCACCATCCTATCCCATTTGGAAATTTTGTCTTTCCCTTATCTTCCTCTTTCAAGTTGGATTTCTTTCCACCAAATGCTTGCATGGCCCTTTAGTTTTTTTTTTGCAAACCTAACTCTATGAGGGTCTTCAATCTCTTCAAACTCAAAAAGACTCTTCCATGTCATTAATCTAGTCTATCAACTCTTTAGGAATTAGGCTTTCATTGAAGGTCGAAACCTCCATTTTTGGTTTCTTCCCAATGTTTGATATTGCTCTCAAGAATCTAATTTCTCCAGGATCAATTCGATCCTGTTCTTCCTCTTCCTCTTTCTCTTCAGTTTCATCCTCACTATCGTCTCTTTCCCTATGCACTTCTCTCCTTCGAATCTCTTCCTGCAAGGTTTCTAGTTGCCTTCTAAGGGGTCTGATTTCATCTCTAGGAGGGTCTCTTCCTCCACCACCTCTGCCTCTACCTCTACCACGATTGGCAACTCTTGGAAGCATTTTAATCTTCACCCACAACTCACAGGTCCTCCTATAAACTACCTCTCTTTGGCGTTATGTTTACAGGCTCAAGAAAACCTGCTCTGATACCACTAATGAAAAAGGAGACTCCCCTTCAAATGTGATCACAAAACTTCACAAAACACAATACAAGAAGGCTACAAATACATATAATGAACAGAAAATGGAAGAGAAATCTGCAAGTTATATTATATTCAAATATGCAAAATATTACATCAAACTGAAGCACATGGGCTCCTCTTCAATCCTACATGCAACACCTACAACAAATATGTCTTCAACAATCTAGCATAATTTCAGCAACATCTGGGTATGCAAACTTCACTTCTCCAAGCCCCCTTCTCCAAATGAAAAGGCATCAATAAATAGAGAATGTGCAAAGAGAAAACAAACCATGGTTTCACAAAACAATCTCCTGAAACCACCTTGAGAAAGGTACGCCCAACCTTGGGAGTTACAAAATCTGCAATAAGCAATGAGGTCCAATGCATGCCAACCTTCTCTTGGGCGCCTAAACTCCTGTCCAATTAGATTTTGATTGTTTATGACATCTTACACCTCTTACATATTCCTTACATCCTGTCAGTTATAATTTTGCATGCAAAGACATGCAAGATTCCTTTTGCAGCCCATTTTATGACAACATATGACACTTGTACATGCAAAACTCACCAAAAGCACTAGAAGATAAAACTGTTTGTCCTCATCCTAAGGTGCACGCCCAAAAGGCATATTCCCCCAAAAGATGCTTTTACCAAATTACTGGGGTCTTTTCCATCAAAATTTATAGTAACATTTTCACCCCAAATGAAATTTATATTGTTGCAAATGAAAAATATTATTCTCCTAAACATTAAGCCCTTATTGAAATTAAACAAAACAAAACTGAAATATTTTTGGTGACATGAGATTGCCATTACACCTTGGATGCTCTTGCATCAATATACAAAGGGGTGTGCTCCTTTGAAGTGGTACGATTGCCATCTAAAAACATGCCCCTTATCTAATTGGGGATATTTAAGGTGGGGAGGATTTCAAGCAATGGGCATCAAAATGAAATATAATATAAGAAAGGAAAATAACAATCAGCCAACAGTGGATATATATATAGTCTAAGTCACCAGGTTCGAATTCGAATTCAAGTTCGGCAACATTGAAATTCGAATGAAATTCGACTAGGAAAAAATTCGAAAAGTAAAAAATTCGAATGAAATTCGTCTTATATAATTTTGATTTTTTTAAAATATAAATAATAAACTAAAATAAATAAAAAATAATATTAATAGACTAATATGTTTAAATATATTAATAAAACTAAACACAAAACAAAATAAATAATAAATATGCTTAAAATATACTTTAAATTTAAATATTATTAATATATAAATAATAAATAAATTAAATTATATATTAAATAATAAATATATTATAACAAAAGTTTATTTATTTATTTTTAAATATTAAATTTTAACATTATAAATAAAAAACAAAATTAAATAACAAATGCAAATAAATAAAAACAATATTAAAATATATGAAAACACAACATAAATAAATAATATTAAAAAAATATAAAAACATAACAAAAGAAATCATACAAAAAACATATAAAAAATAATAAATAATAAAAGAACATATTAGAAATGATGTTAATATTAAAAATAATAATAAATCGAACGCCTGGAGGAGCCGCCAGCGTTAGCAGCCCTGCAAACCCATCGGTGCCTGAAGACTTTGCCGGAGTCCATTTACAGTCCAGCTCCAGCCGGTTGAATGCCCGATGGATTAAGGAATGCGTCCACCTAGAGCCTCACGCCGACGCTCGCAAATACTTTGTGGAGCCCTGCAAACCAGCCTGTGCGGGATAAACAGAGATCTCCTGGAAAAAATGCGGAAAATAAAACCTTAAAAAACGTTTTTACAGTGCCCTCGACGAATTTCAACGAATTTTTGTTAATATTTTGAGATTTCTTAATGCAAAATTTTTGACCGTACGAATATAGGCGAATATGAACGAATTTCAATATATTTTTTGAAATTCGACGAATTTCGAATTTCAAGATGATATTCGATCGAATATGGTGACTTAGTATATAGTTATGATTTTAGTTTATGCTTAATATAGTCATGATTGTAGTTAGTACAATTGTGGTTCTAAATTATAATTAGTAGAATTATGATTTAGGGTATAGTAGATAACATAATAGTTCAGATTTATTATCACATATACTTTTGCGATGAGTTGTGCGAGCGGGAATGGGTGAGTGTGGTTGTCTGTGGCTCTTGGCGTGATCTGGTGCTGTTGTTGCCGGCATTGGTTTTGGTCTGGGGGCTCCTACTTGGCTCAATGTTGGTGTTGCAAGCATGTTCGTGCAGGTTTGTGCCTCTTAGTTTTTCCTCGGTTTCCCCTGTTGTGTCAATGTCCTTTGTTTGGCCTTTGTTGGCCCTCCTATTTGGTTGCTCTTTGGAGCAAGTTCTCTGTTTGGGTGGTTTCTTTGGCCTCTTCGTTCTTGATTTGTCTAGCTTGGGAGGCAATTTTTCCTTGCTTTGTGGCTTCCTTCTTCTGCTGCATCTCCTTCAAATTTCACGAGGAAGGTTTGCTATGGTTGGTTTCTTGGTGCTCAATGGTTGAGACCTTTGTGGGGAGGGCTTGGCTTTGATGCTAGTGGGGTCTTTTTCGGCCCTTGGTGGTTGTTGTTCTGTTTTTGCGACTTTCTTTGCAGTTTGTGTGTGTGTTCTTTGGGTTTTCTGAGGTGGATTGGTTGGAGGATGGACTTATTCCTGGTCCTATTTGGTGTAATGGGATGCCTTGGGTGCTTTTTGTGTTGGCCTACTCTCTAACTGGTTTCTTCTTGGTTTCCCTTAGCCCATTTCTGCTGTCTATTTGGTGGAGCACTATTGGTGGATCTTCCCCTGGGTGTGTAGTGGGTGCTCTTGGTTTCCCTTTCGTGGACTGGTGGTGCTTACCATTGGTTGGTTCTGTGGAGTTTTGGCCTATCTTTGACTCTAACAGTGTTGATGTTTATGATACAACTTCAGTCGTATTCTTCCAGCCATCTCCTTACTTCAGTTAATAAATTAAATCATAGCCTAGGGAGCTATTTAATTTATAGAGCATCATGAGGCACGATGTTTTATGGAGGTACGATTTCCTTTCAAGGACATCATCATGTTTCTTATGGGCACGACTTGTTAAGAAGAGTTATGACTTCTATATGACCGACTTCTTGCCTTAATGAGGAATCACATCTTTTGTTAATATTAATTATTTGTTAATTAATGAAGAGTTTGTGATAAGGCCAACCTCTTTTCCTTGGGCACGATTTTCTAGAAGGATGCAAATTCTTGAAGAGACTTGCTTATCTCTTGTGGACGACTTGGCATGAAGGGTCACGTCCCTCTCTCTACATTGTATAAATATCCATTCATGTCTCATTGTTTAGTATTATTATTCATATTCATCATAAGTCGTCACATTCTTAGAGCAAATTTTGTAGAGGAGCAGGTTGAGGATTTGTATAATGCTGAGTCTCATTGTTGTGTATCTACATCAGTTTTGTAGTGTCTCTTGTTGGCCTTCATATCAGCCTTTGTAAAGGAGATTCTTGTATTTACATATCAATATATAAGTGAGATATTGTTGCTGGGTTTTTCTCCCTCAAGAGGAGGGTTTTCCCAGGGTATTTGTTGTGTTATTGTGTCTGATTTTGAATTAATTTTCTGTGCATTTAATCTGATCACTAAATTTAACATGGTATCAGAGCGGGTTTGAGGAGATCGTGATCAAATTTGTTCATACAACAATACTCTATTCTCTTCTTTATAGTTCTTTGTCTATCTCTACCTTTGTCAAGATGGTTAACAGTTTGAAGATTGAGGATAGACTCGAGGGAGCTTTGAACTTCACATCATGGAGATTTAGGATCATGCTTACCTTGCATGAAAATGACGGGTGAATTTGTGGAGTCTAGTGTTCCTAAACTTGAGGAGGAAGAAGAGAAGTCACAGTGGGTGAAGAAAGATATCAAGGCAATGAAAATATTGGTTGATTCCGTTAAGGATCATATCGTTCCTATTGTCTCTAAGTTGAAGACGGCAAAAGACATGTTTAAAATATTGGAAGAAATGTACGAAATCAACAATACTAGCCGAGCACTTGCACTGAAGCAACAACTACATCATGTGAAAATGGTGAAAGGAGAATCAGTGATTGCATACTTCATGAGGATTTCAGATTTGAGAGATCAGCTCTCGACAATTGGGCATATAGTTGATGACAAAGACCTGACTATGCTTGCTCTCAATGGTCTCCCTTTGTCTTGGGAATCCTACATTCAAGGAATCAGTGCAAGATCAAAATTGCCTAAGTTTGATCGTCTAAGGTCAAATTGCCTTCAAGAAGAATCAAGGTTGGTGGCTAGAGGCGTTGGTCAAAGTTCAAAGAATGAAGACATTCATGTTCTCGCCTCCCATGATTCGAAGAAGAAAGGAAAAGATGGAAGGAAAGGGTTCTTCAAGAGGAATCGAGATAAGGGAAATGATGATGCACCTGCCTCCAAGAAGAAGAGAGATATGTCCAAGATTCAATGCTTTAGGTGTGATAAGTTTGGCCACTTTGCTAAGCATTGTCCAACTAGACCTAAGCAACAAGCCACCGTTGCAGATGTTGATGATGCTTCTCCGCAAAAGGATTCATGTGAATACTTGTTCTATTCAGCATTATCAAGCAATGTACCTATAGATACCAACACTTGGCTGATCGACAGTGTTGCTTCTTGACACATCACTGGATTTAAGGAGCACTTATCAAGTTTGGTGGAGAAAGATTCTTCCGAACAAGTTATTATTGGAGATGATGCTGGCTATTTCGTGAAAGGGATTGGGACCTCTGCTCTTCATTTGAATTCTGGCATTACACTTCAGTTGAGAGATGTTCTGTATGTTCCAGGAATCAAGCGCAATCTTATTTCTATTTCAGCTCTAGAAGATAAAGGATATCAAGTTGCCTTCTCCAAAGGCAAAGTTCTTGTGTGGATGGAGAATTCCAATTTCAAGGATGCTCAAATAATTGATGTTAGACATGAAAGCCTCTATAGGCTTTGTACACGTCCTCTACAGGCATTAGTTCATGATTCTTCAAGTCTATGTGATCTATGGCATCGAAGATTGGCTCACCTCCACTTCTGAGCCTTACCTATCATGGAGAAGATGGACACCAGACTTCCTAAATTCAATCAGGAGCATGAAAGAACTTGCAAAGGATGTGCTATGGGTAAGAATTCAAAACCTCCTTTCCACAATAGAGAAAGTAGATCTAAGTGTATTTTAGACCTTATTCATTCTGATTTATGTGGACCTATGTTTGTTCCTTCTTCGAGTGGTTTCTTGTATTATGTTCTTTTCATTGATGATCACTCTAGAAAGACTTGGATTTATTTTTTGAAAACTAAAGAATCTAAGAAAGTGTTAGAAAGGTTCAAGGAGTTCAAAGCTCTTGTAGAGAATCTTTCCCGTAAAAGAATCAAGATCCTCAGATCTGATAATGGAGGAGAATACACCTCTAGTAGCTTTCAAAACTTTTGTGTTGATGCTGGGATTAAAAGGGACTTTTGTGTTCCCTATAATCCTCAACAAAATGGTGTTGCAGAGAAAAAGAACAAGACGATCGTGGAAGCAACGAAAGCCATGATTCATGACCAGGATCTACAAACCTTCTTATGGGCAGAAGCTTCTAGGACTGCAGTATATGTTCAGAATAGAAATCCTCACAAGGTCTTGGAGAATATTACTCTGGAAGAAGCCTTTATAGGGAAGAAGCCTAAGGTTAGTCATTTGAGGATCTTTGGATGTCCTATCTATGTTCATGTTCCAAAAGAAAAGAGAACTAAGTTGGAGACTTCTGGCAAAAAGGGAATATTCGTGGGCTACAGTGAGACATCAAAAGCCTACAGGATATATGTTCCAAGTCCGAAGTTAATTGAAATCAGTAGAGATGTCACATTCAAGGAAGATGTTGCATTTAGAAGATCCAAGGGAACTCATGTGGAGATTGACTATGACGAGCCTCCTCAAGTTATGGAAGTTGACCATACTCCTGAGATTCAGAGGGAGACTTCCAAACCAAAGGAAGATGTTGATCTAGTTGAGCCCTTGGAACCTACTAATGGGCCTACCGATATTTTGATTAGAAGAAAGAGACCTCTTTGGGCTAGACAAACTATGCAAGAGGCTGAAAGGTTCACAGCTCCTAGAGGTACATTCAGAGAAAGTAAAAGGCCACATAAGTTCTCCAGTTATGTTGCCTTGATGAGCCAAATTATTGATTCTGAGCCTTCTAGTGTGGAAGAAGCTTCCAGTCAACAGGTTTGGAAAGATGCTATGTCAGAGGAGTATGAATCAATTCTCAAGAATGATGTTTGGGACATTGTTCCTAGACCCGAAGCAAATCTGTGGTATCTTCAAAATGGCTCTTCAAGATCAAGCGTGCAGCTGATGGGAGCATAGAGAAGTACAAGGCAAGATTTGTGGCTCGTGGGTTCTCACAGAAAGAGGGAGTCGATTATGAAGAGACTTTTGCTCCTGTTGCTCGCTATACTTCTGTCAAGACTATCATTGCCATTGTTGCATCTAGAGGATGGAAGATTCACCAGATGGATGTGAAGACAGCATTTCTAAATGGTGTGATCGAGGAAGAAGTTTATATCGAGCAACCTGATGGGTTCGAGGTACATGGGAAGGAGTCTCATGTTTGCAAGCTGAAGAAGGCCTTGTATGGTCTTAAGCAGGCTCCTTGTGCATGGTACGAAAGAATTGATCGTTACCTGTTAAGTTTGGGCTTCTTGAAGAATGATGCTGACTCTAATCTATATTTTAAGGTAATTGATGGTGAAGCATTGATTTTGGTTTTATATGTTGATGATTTGATACTTACTAAAGAAGAGCACTTGGTCATCAAATGTAAGAAAGAGTTGGCCTCTGAGTTTGAGATGAAAGACCTTGGACTTATGCACTAGTTCCTTGGCTTAGAAGTCTGGCAGAAACCAAATGAAATGATCCTAAGTCAAGGGAAGTACACCATTGATGTACTTAAGAGGTTTGGTATGATGGATTGCAAATCCATGTCTATACCTATGGAGACCAACCTACATAAATTGAAGGAGGCTGCAGCTAGTTCACACTTGGTGGATCCTACAATGTACAAACAGCTGATTGGGTCGTTGATGTATCTAGTTAACACTAGACCAGATATTTATTATGCTGTGAGTGCACTTAGTCAATTCATGTGTGAACCAAGGCAGATACATCTTGTTGCAGCTAAACATATCCTAAGATACTTCCGTGGCACAGTTGGATATGGGTTGAGATATTCTTCAGATGCTGACTTGGAGTTGCATAGTTATACTGACTCTGATTGGGCAGGATGTGTCACAGATTGGAAGAGTACCTCTGGTTGTTGCTTCAGTTTGGGTTCTGCTATGATATTCTGGTGCAGCAGGAAGCAATCATCTATGGCATTGAGTACAGCAGAGGCAGAGTATATTGCAGCTTGTATGGCAGCTCGGGAAGCAATATGGGTTCGTAAGCTCCTTGTAGGATTGTTTGGACAATCAATGAAGCCTACTATCATTCATTGTGATAACCAGAGTTGCGTGAAGCTTTTTGTCAATCTTGTGTTTCATGATAGAACCAAGCATGTTGAGATCAAGTATCACTATATTAGAGATATGGTACTGTGGAAGGCTATACAGTTAAGGTATATCAGAACTGATGAGCAAACGGCAAACATTCTCACCAAGCCCCTCTCCAGAATCAAGTTTGTGTACTTTCGAGATAAGCTTGGTATGGTGGAGAATCCAGCCTTAACTGAGAAAGAGTCTCAGCATCAGTGAGCCTTGTTTAATGAGTTCTTCTCTATGAGAGAAGTTTGAGGTGAAATCCCTTGTTTAATGAGTTCTTCTCTATGAGAGAAGCTCGAGGTGAAATCCCTTGTTAATGCATTTCTCTTTGAGATTTGAGGTGAAAGCCCTTGTTTCCATCCTCTAAGAGAGTCATGGTGGATGTCATGTGTGTGACTCCATGACAACATCACGTGAGAGAATCCGTGATGATTTTTTGTACTTGTGTTTCACCCTCTGGGAGACCCATGGTGAAAAGCCATGTTGAGGTGACAACATCACGCAAGTGATGAACACTTGTACATACCATATATGGTTGTAGCCATTATGGTTGATATCATGTTGAGGTGATATTTGATATCATGATGAGGTGATATTCTTCTTTCTCACTTATGGTTGTAGCCATAGTGGTAGACATCATGATGAGGTGATTTGTCTTGTGCAGCTGGAAGTATCCTCCCTAGCTGAGAGGGAGTGTTGATGTTTATGATACAGCTTCAGTCGTATTCTTCCAGCCATCTCCTTACTTCAATTGATAAATGAAATCATAGCCCAAGGGGCTATTTAATTTATAGAGCATCATGAGGCACGATGTTTTATAGAGGTGCGATTTCCTTTCAAGACCGTCATCATATTTCTTATGGGTGCGACTTGTTAAGAAGAGTTATGACTTCTATATGGCCAACTTCTTGCCTTAATAAGGAATCATGTCTTTTGTTAATATTAATTATTTGTTAATTAATGAAGAGTTTGTGATAAGGCCGACCTCTTCTCTTTGGGCGCAATTTTCTAGAAGGATGCGAATTCTTGAAGAGACTTGCTTATCTCTTGTGGACGACTTGGTTCATGAAGGGTCACGTCCCTCTCTCTACATTGTATAAATATCCATTCATGTCTCATTGTTTAGTATTATTATTCATATTCATCATAAGTCGTCACATTCAAAAGTCGTCACATTCTTAGGGCAAATTCTGTAGAGGAGCAGGTTGAGGATTTGTATAAGGCTGAGTCTCATTGCTATCTATCTACATCAATTTTGTAGTGTCTCTTGTTGGCCTTCATATCGGCCTTTGTAAAGGAGATTCTTGTATTTACATATCAATATATAAGTGAGATATTGTTACTGGGTTTTTCTCCCTCAAGAGGAGGGTTTTCCCAGGGTATCTGCTGTGTTATTGTGTCTGATTTTGAATTAATTTTCTGTGCATTTAATCTGATCACTAAATTTAACAAACCAGAGTGTTGGGGTAGCTTGGGTGTTTTATGGTTTGGCCTTCTCCCAGTTTCTTTCTTGTTGGGGCTCCCTTTTCCCTCATGGGTCCTGTTTTCTTCCACTCTCCTTGGGCTTGGATCTCTGCTCATTGTGGTCTTTTGGCATGTTCTTTGGTGTGCAGATTGCAACTTATCTGTTGTTGGCTGGGTTATGTTTATTGTTTTATTTATGGGCCTAGTTATGTGCGATGTTTGAAGAGTTCTTTGCTTCCTCCTACCAGTACCTGATGCTAGGGCTGCCTTGGGATGTGGTGTCATCCCTTCCTTCTGATTTCACTTTCTGTTGGGATCTATAGCTGGTGTCTCCTATAGAGGAGGAGACTGTGCCTTTTGAGATGTATTCATCTTCTATTGAGGTGGAGTTGGTAGTTGTAGTGTTGCTTGGTAGATCTTCTCTCTTATGCTGGATCTTATTGAGGTGTAGCTTGTGTGAGGAGGAGAGTGGTGATTTTGGAGGTAAAGGGTCTAATTTCATCCTCTCTATTAGAGGCGAGCCCCCTCCTCTTGATGTGGAGGTTGGGTTGGTGTTCCTAGTGGGATGGTGTTGTTGGGAGGCTGTTGTTTGCAGTTTTCTACTGTGTTCTAGCTCAGTGTTGGCTTTGGTGGGATGGTTTTGCAAAAAAACTGATTATAAGGGGATTTTTTCTTCCACAACTTAGCCTTGTATTTCTCATATTGAGGTTGAGAATTTGGATGGGCTGTTTGTTTTGATTGGGAACTTTGGTTGCCATCTTATTAATGGTTCAATTACTGAGCAGATGGTTTGTTGCAGCTGGGCTGCTTTGTTACCTAACTATTTCAGGTGGTTGTCTGGTTGTTTCTTAGGGTTCTAGGTCCCTATCAAAACCTGGTTATTAAAGGTTTAAGATCCCTTCAAAACCTGTTTGTTGCAGCTTTGGTTGTTTTGAATATCTTTGTTTGATTGTTGTTGTTAGGTTGTGGTTGGTATGATGTTTATTTATCGTACAACTTCTTTGACTTGCAAAGGGTTGTAGGTCCCTTCAAAACCTTCTTGTAATGGGTTTCGGGTCCCATCAAAACCTATTTTTCCTCATCAAAAACATAATAGTTCAAATTTATGAGTTAATTTACATTGTGATAAAGTCCTTTATGTAGAATTATAGTAGGTTGTTCAAGTAGACTTAATGGTTCATACACTAGTATATTTTGTGATAATATACTCATGTTTTAAGGATATGCCTTAAATATTTAGTAGTCTAATGTGCACATTGTTCTACCACGATAAGGGAAAGAAGGATTACAAAGGGAATGCGGCAAAGGGGTCTCTCCTAGATAAGCCACCAAGGGGAGGACAAGATGAGCCCACATTGACCAAAGGGGTACTTGCCTTTGGGATCAAAGGGTACTGCCCTTGGGTCTAGATTGATCATTGGAGTAACCATTGTAATCTCACCTTCCTACCATGGTGTAACAAGATGGGAGGATCAATTATGGGAAATGGAACAAGGATGATGACAAAGGGATTAAGAGCCTCACTAGGTCATCTCATATGAATGGCATGCGCCACATGAGACCTAGGGAACCCCCTCATATGCATGGCATGTGCCACATGAGGAGGGAGAGACCAAGATATCCTATCAACATCCTCTTTCATTTGACCCATAATCGAGCAACCCCAAGGTAAGTTAGTGATTGGATTAGTTAATTCATTATGAAGTTGCTAATGTTAATTATGATATTTAATATAGAGTTACTCATGCTTAATTCCAATGTTCAATGTGGAGTACTAATATTCTACTTGTTAGGCTATTTTAGTGATGGATCTCTAACTTGTTTGCAGGGACTAAATCAATTCAAGGTATCATCTAGGGCCCATTGCTTGGAAAATTGATAATTTTGAATAGATTTGGTATAACTCCTATTAGGGACATTACAGATGCCTCGGGAGAGGGGATAGGTGTTGTTTTGATGCGAGAGAAGCACCCCATTGCATTTGAGAGCAGAAAACTAAGAGGTGTGGAGAAAAGTTTTTCTATTTATGACAGGGAGATTTTGGCCATCATGCATGCCTTGGCCAAGTTTAAACCATACCTCGTTGGGGGTAAATTTATTATCAAAACTAACCACAATAGTATCAAGAATTTCATGAATTAGAAGGACCTCAATGATAGGCAGCAAAAGTGGGTAAGCAGATTACAGGCATATAATTTTGACATTGTATATGTCAAGGGGAAAAAGAATGTAGTCGCCGATGCACTTTCTAGGAGGCCTCACTTATGTTCTCTGGTGGAGATTTTTGATGATTGGAGAGAATTAATTGCAGCATAATATGTCAAAGATTCTTGGGCAGCAAGGATTGTAGAGGGCACAATTCATGATGATAGGTATATAGTGCTTAATGAGTTGATTATTTATAAAGATAGGATTAATTTGGTGCTTTCTTCTTAGCTTAAGGTGAAGTTATTGAGGACATTGCATGATGCACCTATGGCTGGTCACCTAGGGTTTTTCAAGACATACGGGCATATTCAAGAGAGATTCACTTGATAATGGCTTAAAAATGAAGTCCTTAAGCATGTTAGGGAGTGCCCTACTTGCCAACAAAAAAAGAATGAGCATACCTATCCAGCCGGTTTACTTCAGCCCTTACCCATTTCCAACCAAAAATAGGAATGTATTTCCATGGACTTCATCACCAAGTTACCCAAGGTACAGGGCAAGGGCTGCATATATGTCGTGGTTGACAGGTTGACCAAATTCGCCCATTTTTATGCTATTTCAACAACATATACTGCAACCCAGGTGACTGATCTCTTCTTTAGAGAGATATTCAAATTGCATGCAATGCTCAAGAGTATAGTCAGTGATAGGGACAGCAAGTTCCTTGGTCTCTTTTGGCAAGGGCTCTTCAAATTGAGTGGAACTGAGCTCACTCCTAGCACTAGCTACCACCCACAGACAGATAGACAGACGGAGATAGTGAATAGATGGGTGGAAGGGTATCTCAAAAATTATGTGTCAGGACAACAAAGGGCTTGGATCAAATGGTTGCACATAGGTGAGTATTGTTACAATACTACCTATCATATGTCCATCAAGATGTCTCCGTTTATGACTCTGTATGGGTATAACGCACCAAACTTCTTGGATTTGTTATTTGGCGATAGCAGAGTGCCTAAGGCAAGAGATTTATTGCAAGAAATCCAAGATGTGATGAAATCCTTGAAGGAAAATTTGCAACAAACACAAAATCAACAAAAGCTTTGTGTTGATCAGCACCGCACGGAGCGCAGTTTTGAGGTTGGGGACATGGTGTATTTAAGGCTTCAGCCTTATAGACAATCTTCTCTCAAGAAGAGCAGTGTCGAGAAGCTGAAGCCTAGGTTTTATGGTCCTTTTAGGATGTCCAAGAGAGTTGGGGAGGTCACCTATGAGCTAGAATTGTCAATTGATAGCAGAGTCCATAATGCTTTGCATGTATCCAAGCTCAAGAAGGCAATGGGTCACAATGTGGTTCCTTCGTCTAAGTTGTCAACCTTGGACGAAGAGGATAAGTTGATTTTGGTCCCTAAGGCCATCATAGATTCCAGAGAGCGAAATCTTCGGAGAAAAGTAATTAAGGAATACTTGATCAAATGGAGGAACTTACCAGTGGAGGATGCGATGTGGCAAAATCAACAAATTTTGCAACATCCGG
Source organism: Sequoia sempervirens (assembly GCA_007258455.2). Lineage (NCBI taxonomy): Eukaryota > Viridiplantae > Streptophyta > Pinopsida > Cupressales > Cupressaceae > Sequoia > Sequoia sempervirens. The sequence continues at coordinate 153,690 of VDFB02195088.1, forward strand.
AGTTGATATTGCTTGAGGGCAAGCAATCTTGGGAAGGGCGGACTGTAATATTCCCTCGCTAGCTTTTCTCAGTAGTTGTTAGAGTTAGCTTATTGAAATATGCTAACCAATTTTTTTTGAAGGAATAACACAAAATAACCAGCAATAGATGATTGGATTAGCGTTAGCCTCAAATACAAATCTGAACTTGAATGGAAGATAATGAACTTGAACTGAAGAACTGAACTTGAATAGAAGAACTACTCAACGTCAAGAATGTGCACTCAAGATCCCACTGAGGGCGAGGTGCTAACATATGACGGAGTCTAGAAATTGAAATTAAGAACTATCAGGCGGATAACCAGCCATGAGAAACAATTCCACGCTACCACCAAACAGTGGGGGGAAAAGATTACAAATGAAAGCAATTCATCCGCTGCGGCGGGCATCCACAGAACTGTGGGGATTCACCACTTAAGTGGGTACAAGATTTACAAACAATTTTAACCACACTGGCGGTAAACCATCCAGGGGACTTTAATGAGAATTTAAATCAAATAGTTGCAGCAATAATAACGGTTAGATTAGTACTACTAATCAGAACCTTACAATTTCAACATGACTGCAAATAAATGAATTACAATGATAAAGAAGTGAGATATGGATATAAGAATGAATTCTAACAATGTTCTTTGCTTTCCAATGACTGAAAAAGTGATTAAACTGGAAACTGATAAATCTGATGCAAATTCCTGAGTTCTGGAAATTTATAACAGCAAACTGGAAAACAGTAAAATACTCATAACTCACTCATTTCACCTCCGAATTGACTGAAATCTGTTGCAAATGAATCTCAGAAGATAGGCGACCAAACCAGGAGAGAAAAACAGCAGCAAATCACCTTCATTAATTTATGGCACAATTCCCAATGCAATGAAAAGGTACGGCCTCCTTGAGAAATCGACTTTGCAATATAAAATCAAAAACTTCAAAATAAAATCTGATTTTTGGTGGAAGTTGGCGCCTCCAGTCAACAATTAGATTGCTCAAACACCCAGAACGAAATAAAAATCACTCAGCAAGATATGAACAGAAAACAGCTTCAGCTGTAGCAAAACCAGGAACTTCAAAACTGTAGAATTCACCAAAATTTTCAACCTTATTTGCTCAATCTGCTAGTCTGATGTGAGAAGCAGCAATTTTCCAACTAGGTGTTGTATTTCAAACACGAAATTGGGAATGGGCTAGGAGGTAGCATCCTCGAAGCAATAGCAAAATGTCCATAGTCATTTTGACAGCATAACAGTAAGGTAATTGATGGATGATAATGCTGGAGCCAAGACCTTCAATAAATAAGAACTCAACAAGACTCTTCAAACGCCTGAGAAGCAGCTCAAAAGACACAAGAGACTCCTCCAATTCTCAAGACCAATCAACTTCTCAAGTGGCGTCCCAAAAGGCCTTCACAAATTGCACTTTATTCAAAATAATAAAAGTGGCGTCCACTTTCAAGTTAAAGAAATATTTGAATAAAGATTAATTAATCTTTTGATGAGGGCGTACCCTTCATGGCCCCACTTTTAAAACAACTTTATGTTAACACCTTAGGCCAAGGTGGGGGTCAACAGTGAAATAGAATAAAATGCCATTAATTTAATATTTTTGCCAACTGAAGACCAAACCAAAATATAACACTGCTCCAACTGCTAAGGATTAAGAATAGACAACTGCAACTGCCACAATTAGTATTTACTAAAAATAGTAAATAATATGAATGCCACAGAAAACCAAGCCCAAGAAACCCTAATTTTCACCTCATCCCAGTCTACGGGTTCCGGAATAGACTGAAGAACTGCAAAGCTGATCACTGATGAGAAGGGGACATTACACTTATTCAATTGTTCTTGTAGGCTAACAGGTTGTGGTTAGGGAACTTTGGTGTCTGTTTATCCAGCTTGGTGAGGTTGGCATCAATATTTCAATGTTATTATGGTCCTATGTAATTATTTAAAATAACATTATATTATTAAAGTTAAATTAAATAATTTAACTTATGTTATTTTAATAAAGTGACTTTCAAAGGAGGCCATGGGAGACATAAGTGAAAATTAAATTATAAAATGTTATAACTTAAAGTGCAATGCCTAGGGAGGCATAAGAGGGGAAAATAATTTAAAATTATATCTTTTAAAACCCTAAATGGAGGTGTTAGGGTTTGGAGTGGCTTTAGAAGAGCTTTTTGAGCTCACTCTTTGATTATGCTGGATAAAGATGTTGAAGTGGTTTTGGATCTTGCAGAAGAGCTTTCTTCTCAAGGTTTGTGAGGACAAAAACCCTTGCAGGCAACAATCTCTACGCTGTTGAGAGATACAGCCTGGAGATTATCTTGGTGATTTCACACAAAGATCACAGTTGGGCTTAGTTGGTATTCATTTCCTTCCATTCTTCAGTCTCCAAAACTCAATTTGCAAAGATTACCTGTTGAGGTGGATTGGAGAGATTTATCAAAGGATTATTGGCAGTGTTGGCTCCTTTTGCTGGCCATACCATCCCTAAAGTTGGTCGTACTTCTCCTGGGAGGGCGTGGTGCATTTTTGGCTTGGACACCTGGGGTCTAGGGTTGCTTCTTGTTGGAGATTGGACGCCTAGGCTAGGGTTACACTCAACAATCACGAAAGGAGTGGAGACTTCATTGTTTAAGGGTTTTGACAGGCATTTCCTTCCTTCCAGTACGCTGATTTCTACTGCAGCAATTTTTCAAAGTGACAAACTTTTTCTGGGTATGTTGAAATTAGATAATAGATGATATTTCATGTACTAGGTGGTTGTTATATTCAGGAAAAACTCGATATTTTGTTTGCAATAAAAATCTAAAATATTCAGCCTGTTGTTTCATTGAAAAGTATTGAAATTTCAGAACTTCTCTTCATTATAAATTCTTTAGTTGCTGCACTTTACTTTCTGTTCAAAGTATTTAAAAATATCATCAAACACAAAACAAACAATCAGCAAAAATCAAAAATAAAATAGGCAGAACAGGGCTGCCTATTACAAAAGCTTAATATTTTGGACCCTCACAATGACTCAGATGGCTTTTTTTTGTAAGCACACATGAAACAAAATCACAAACAGAAAACAAAGATCTAAATTGGGTTTAACTGAAGGAGGAACCAAAGAAAAACTGAAAGAAACTCAGGTTTTGAAGAGAAATCATGTGTATAAATAATTGTGTGAATTTGCCACTTTGCACAAGATCATCACTTTTTAATGGTTACACATTCACAAATTCATTAGGGCAAATGCACAATTGCTGCAGCACTTGGATAAGATTGCACAGAGAAAGCTAAAATGCCATGGTGAATTTGATTCACCACAGCAAAAGTGCACAGGCACAAGAAATAAGAAAATCAAGTTTTAAGGAAAAATGCAAAAATAGACAATGTGACATAGGGCAAAAACTAGGGGCAAATAGAGGGTCTTAAAACCTTGACAAATAGGACCTTAGTTTGGAGACATATATCAGCTGCCATACATTTACTTTGCAAATGCCATTTGGCCATTTACGACTATAAGGATTCTTAATCATCATCGGATATGTCATGTCCTCTCATTCTATTTTGGGCACTTACAATCACAAGATAAAATTTAAGAATATTAAAGTATTCTATTCAGAAATGGTTTGTTTTATTTAATTTAAGAGTTGAAAACAGTAACAAACTCTGAAATCCTTTGAAGTCAATCCTCATCTAGTTTAAAGGCTTTGTTGCACAGACCTTAAAATAATAAAAGCTTATTAATACTTTAAGTACCTCCTTACTCTTCGCATATTACATTTGTCTCTTAAGATAAAGAACACAATTAGAGTAAAGTAAACTCAATTTTCCCTGTTCCTGACTGAATTTTACCTCAGCCATGCCCCAAGACTATTGTGAGCCCAGATCAAGATCTATTTACACGAAAAGATAGTATTGGTATATTTTCATTATAATGGAAATGCTCTACATAACAGTGTACGGGTGCATGCACATAACATTTTATATTTTTAATAAGGAATAATAATCCTTCAATGACAGAACACAAAATTTAGTTAAAAACTGCCAACGATCAAATTCTAAACGGCAAATAATTATTTCTTAAAAGAACATAAATTCCAGTTTTAAAAATGCCAATACTCGAACTCAAATTACATATCCATAACAATATTTCATGAATAGAAAGCCTTCTTTAACAGGAGACCAAATTCAACTCAAAGCTGCAAATAATAATACTCAAAATCGCATTTATTTAGTCAAATTTTAGAGGGAGAAAAATTATTTAACAGAAGAAAAAATTATGTTACAAGCTGTATAATAGTCAAATTCAAATACTGAAGTAACGCTTATTTAAACAATTTTTGAAGAATTAATCCTTCTTATACAGAAAACAAAATTCACTTAAAATTTGTGAATAATCACATTCAAATCACAAATGCATGACCAAATTCATGAAAATTTGGCAAAATCAAATTCAAAAATAACTTCTATTCAACCAAAATTTAAGTAAAAGAAAAAGAAATCTTCAACACAAAAGATGTCTACTAAAACTTAAAAACTGCCAATTATCAAATTCGGTATTATATATATAATATAATCCACCAAAACCTATGAATAAAGCTCAAAATCGTCTATATGTTTAACTAAAACCTCTGAATAAAACTAAGTTAAAGAAGGCAAAATTCCATAAAAAGCAGTCCAGTAATCAAACTGAAAAAAAATTCAACACAGTTCTTAGATCTAGTGCGAATACTAAAATGTTCTAAAATCAGGCAATACAAGATAATTCAATTTACGCCAACAGTAAATTTACGCAAAAATCAACAAGGGAAGAAAGCTCTGTTAAATTAAATTTTACAAAAGCGCCCTCAAAGCATCTAACATACCTATTTCAGGGTTCGGCTTAAGCTCTTCCCCCATGTTAGCCTCGATAAACGAACTCGAAACCTCTTCCAAGTTAAAAAACCACGGAGTGCGTTTGCATATGTCCTCGAACCTTCACAATTAAAACATCAAGCGCAGAGATATAGGTATGTATGCATAAATTTATTTTTTTTATTTTAAAGTGGCACGTGTTTGTCAGAGTATAAACATACCACACTAATAATAGGTCTAAGAACATTGGAATCACGTAGAGCAGGACAAAAAGATTTTACCGTTTAGCAAGTCCAAAATCAGTATTAAGGAGTAGTTGATTTAGTTGTGGTTTTTTTTAAATGGATTTCTCTAGTATTATATTTTTATATTTTTATATTTTTCCAGTTATTTGAGGAAGATAAGATTAATCAGACGGCTAGCCTTCTAGTCAAAATTAATAGCAGGAGATTTGACTTGGAAAAGAGCATGAAGATAAATTAGGCTTGTTTTGTCTCGATCCCATTGACTGTTTAGTCTTGTGGACGTCATTAAAATCTTTCATTCATTCATTCACATAGGGGAAAACCCCTAATTGCACAAAATAAAGTCAACTTTTAATTAAATAAAGTACAATGATGTTTACAATAATCAATTCATGCAAGTGGCTTAAAGGTTCAAGTACATTGTATTTACATGTATACAGAAACAGTTAATGCTGCACAATGTCACATAATTTAAAACAATATAAACAATTAATGGTGCGCATTCTAATATAATACAAAACATTGATCAGCTTTATGAGCTATCAATTGCACATTCACCCACACTTCTTTTCACATCTTTATGCATTAACTCCATCTACTTCTGGTACCAACATCAACAGTTAATGGAGTAAGGCTCCCTAATATACCAAAAAACATATTATAATTCATATATATAACTGAATTTAATAAAGCCACCTATTTTGTCAATTAAACCAAATATAAAATTGATTTCCTAAAAGTCACGGCAGAACTCAAGCATAAATGGCCACTACAAAATGAAATGACAAATTGTTTCCCACTAAAAATCAAATTTGAAACTCAACCACCACAATTCAATGCATTCAATTTACACATTCGAATGATTTTATAAGAGGGAATTTTCAAGGTCATTTTCATTACGAATTCTCCTCTACTTTCACTGAATATCCTTTGCAAAATTCAGAGCTTACTAAGGCAACTTCTGCATATTACTCTTAAAAGGGAGCTTATTAAGGTCGTTACACCCAAAATAAGTAAATTCATGTTTTTATTTATCAGTATACTGAATTTAAATTTATGTTGTCTATTTCATTATTCAATATTCTCTTTTATATTTATGTACTCAATGTTGACATTATTTTCAGCCTCTTTGTTTTACATTTACGTTGTTTGTTTCAATATTCAATATACTCTTTTATATTTAAGTAGTCACTGTTTACATTATTTTCAGGCATATTGTTCTACATTTATGTTGTTTGTTTCATTATTCAATATACTCTTTTATATTTATGTACTCAGTGTTTACATTATTTTCAGGCATAATGTTTTACATGTATGTTATCTATTTCATTATTCAATATACTCTTTTATATTTATGTACTCAGTGTTTACATTATTTTCAGGCATACAAATTATTTTATTTTCAGTCAGTTGTTCAACTTAGCATTATCCATTATTTAATCATATCATAGTTACATTTTTTTTCACTTGCATTCATCATAAATCAAAAATAATAATAGCAGCATTATACCATACATCAAATATAATAACAACAACATTACCCATTTTTTAATCATATCACAGTTATATTTTGAATCCCTCTTTAATAATCATGAAGTTGAATGGGTATACAGATTTTGTCCCAATTTATTGACCAATTTTTGGATTACAATTTGCAGACTACAATATACCATTCCATATAATACAATGATATATTCTTATCAAATTGTATACATACATACATACATACATACATACATATATATATATCATTGTCTACAAAGACAATGATATATTCTTATCAAATTGTATATATGTATATATATATATAGTCATGCCATGTACTATTTCATCATATCAAGTCGTGTAGGGTTTACATGTGACCGGTAGAAATTTGATCCACCTCTCTTCACCTGCAATATTGTTTATTCAACAGTGGGCTCTTGTTGGCATTGACGATGTTTGAGTGAATTTTGGTGTGTTTACAAATCATTTATCTATATGGCATTGAGGGTTTGACTGTAATAATTTCTATTTACATGTGACTGGTAGAAATTTGATCCCTCAAGAATTATTCTTTCTATGGCATTGAGGGTTTGACTGCTATGCTTTTTTTACCATTATTCTATGAACTAATCACATGTAATGTGATTTAAACAGAGCATTGACAGAATTTTGACCAAGTATAATCATGAAATTTAATGGGTATATTGTCAAACGCCGATATAATCATGAAATTTTAGGGGTTCCAGGATATGGGTTAATGGGTAGACGTTTTCTATTTTCAGTAATTATAATATGCACGTGAAATTAAATGGGTATACAGATTTTGTCGGATTCCCTTCGAATCCCTACATTATAATCATGAAATTTAATCACATGAAGTTTCGCAGACAATGATATGTTCTAATCATATTGTATATATTTTTTGTAGAGAATGATATGTTCTTATGAGATTACATATATATCTATGCAGACAATGATATATTCTTTTCTGCACTAACAAGTTATTTAATTTTTACTGTCCATGTAGGTTAAGTGGAAAATTATGGCACCTGCTAGAAGGACAACAAGGGTTGTAGGAAGAGGAAAACACACCATTAGAGTCACTCATGGGGTGCAATTCGTTGAAACATGGGTTGTTGAGGAAGTTCATGCAATTCCCAGCCAAGAAGATGTTCTTGACTCTATGGATGAAGCCACCAATGCAACATTTATGGAACCTCATGTTCAACCAAATGTTCAACCTGCTATGCAACTGCCCTCACCTCTACCTATTAGGCAATGGACATATGTTGATATGGAAGGAGCAGTTAAAAGTGTCAAAGAACACAACATGTCAATCAAGGTAGTAGTAATCAAGTGTCGAAGAACACAACATGTCAATCAAGGCAGCAGCAATCAAGTGGGGTATGCCACCTAGTAGTTTGAGGGCATGGTTGTTTGGAGTTACCAGCATGAAGAGGAGGGGTCCATGTACCATTTTAACTGAAGAGGAGATTGAAGTTGTCCAATGGTGCAAGGATATGGCAGAATTAGGCCACAAACTACAAGTAAATCAACTACAAGCCACAATTGCCCAAATAACTGCAAGTCAACCCAATCCTTTCACAAATGAGGTCCCTGGGAGGTCATGGTGGGCAGGATTTCGAAGAAGGCACCCAAATTTGACAATCAGAACAAATAAAGGAGTGGATAGTGACCGAGCGATTATGGTTCTTACTTTTGTCGTGCAAGCATTCTATGACAACCTCGAGAATCTGATCAACCTTAATTACTATGGAGCAAGTCAAATATGGAATTGTGATGAGACTGATATTCAGGTTGGTAGGAACTATGGCATGAGAGTTATTTCCAAATTGGGTACAAAATGTGTACCACATTTGGTATCAAAAAGTAGAGAGTGGATTACAATGTTGGCTTGTGTAAGTGTGGTTGGGATAAGCATTCCTAGGTTCTACCTATTTAAATCAAAAAGGCACATGCAAAACTATATCATTAATTGCGAGATAGGGGAATTGATGGTAGTCCAAGAACATGCTTGGATGACAAAGAAACTATTTGTCAAATGGTTAGACCATTTTACAACTAATATCCCTAGTGGGGTTTCACCGAGAAACAGGGCCCTTCTCATTTTTGACAGTCATGGCAGCCACATTGCTTTCAAGACCATTGAAGAATTAAAAAAAATAGGAATAGACATGCTAACACTACCTGCTCATACCAGTCACAAGCTACAGCCATTCAATGTCAGCATTTTTGCTCCATTCAAGGCATATTTCAGAGAGGAAAGAACCATTTGGCACGTTGCAAACCCACATATTGATATTGGGCGTGAAGATTTGGCAACTCTTGCAAGCCAAGCTTTCAAAAAAGCCTTCAAACCAAGCAACATTGTTAGTGGGTTCCGCAAAACAAGAATTTGGCCTCTTAATCGATCATCCCTTGACAACGACATGGGCCCAAGTGAGGGTTATGTTGTTGAAGATGATGTTGCAACTCCTACAACAGAAGATGAAGCAGTCACAATGGAAACTAAAGATGATGTTATGGTAGCAGAGACATGCTTGCACCTACTTGGTTACAATGAGGATGCAATAGATGGTTTTGTGAGGGAATACGATGCAAGGGATGTGACAAGTGATGTTGCAGCAAGATGCAATGGGGGTGATGAAACTATAGCACACATTCAACCAAAAATCCAACCAATTTTTCTAGGTTTCCAGCTAGAGGTTCAACCAGTTATTGCACCCCACAATGAAGATACAACTACTATATCAGCAGGCCTGAGTTTTCCAACTCAAGTTAGCCAACCAAAATGGATGCATGAAGTAGCCACAAACCTTGGACTGCAAATAAATCTGACTGAGGAAGAAGTCAACCTCTTTATTTCTTCCCCACCACATGATCTAGATGAAGTAATACATTACTTCACTACTGTAAGGAATTAGCAAGAGCATAGTGATGGTCAAAGTGAAGATGACAACGCTATTAGTGAGGAAGAAGTTGAGTTTGTGCCATGCACCCCACATGATGGATCGCAAACAACAAGACAAAACAACAAATTCTTGAAACTTCTAATGCAAAGGGTGAAAGGAACATCACGAGGAGGTCATTCGGGAGTGCTTCGCCTTAGTAGGCAGTCCCAAGTACTAACATCCAACACCTTCATCAAAATGTTCAACCAACAAGAGGCAGAGAAGAAAAGACAAGAGGAGTTGCAGCAAAGTAAGGAGCAGATGTTACGAAGAAAGGTAGATCGTGAAGTGGAAGCAATTCTAAAGGAAGCAAAGAGGGCTAACAAGCAAGCAAGGAAAGTCATAGAAGATGAGTAGAAAATGATAAGAATGCAGTAGAAAGCCATTAGATAGGAGAAGGCCAAGGCAGAATGTCTACAAAAGGTAGTAGAAAAGAAAGCAAAACAAGCAAAGAAGATAAACGTAAGTCTACAATGGGGGATCCTATACCCTCCCAACACCTTATCATGCTTGATATGATGAGCATTTTGTCACCAACCTTCACAACCATCAACATTATGCAGGTTGGGAGTGGCTCACAACAAACAAGATTGACTGCAGATGCAAGCCAAACATTGCTTGCTCAAATAGCATCATGCCTTCAAGGAGGTATTAACCAAGTATCACCTCCTGCTAGTGGACCTTACTCAGCTATTGGCAGATATCGCATGCCACCTCCTTTTCCTAGCAATATGGATAATTTATTATGTGCATATTGAATTTTGTTTTTTGATCGATGTAGCAGTATATTTTGGTGATTTGGTTTACAAATCTAATCTGTTTATCTGCTTCAAGTTATAACTATGATATGATTATAAGATGTGATAATGTTGTTGTAATTATGTTTCAAACCTCACATATGTTTAAGGTGAGAAGTTCAATACAAGCTTTGAGTAATATTTTCATATGTTTTAAGTATGTTCTAGCCATGTTTTTCTCTTGCACCACCCAATCAATTATTGCAGTTTGATTCAAAATATAACTATGATATGATTATAAAATGTCCTAATACTGTTGTTGTTTGTTATTAGAACCTCAAATTTTCATCTCTTATATGTTTGATGAGGGTTTTAGCCTTCTATTTTCTATGGTATCACTAATTACACTATGTTTCAATGTTTGTCAATAAAAATAATCACAAAACTTTGATTGCAAACACAATTTGCAGACAATGATATGTTATTATAAGATTATATATATATATATACATTTGCAGACAATGATATATTATTATAAGATTGTATGTATATATATACATACAATCTGATAAGAATATATCATTGTCTGCAAATAGTAACCTGCCAAAAAATCTACAAGAGATGATGGGTTTAGGGCTTAAAGTGTTGGATCTCAGTTGTGTTTATGGGTTGTCCTTGATGACAAAATCTCTTTCAGTTGGTTCTCTTTGATGATCAGTCTCTGTTTGGATCCTTATGATTTATCATGGCACTTCTTTGATGTCTCTTGGCTATTACAGAATGTTATTTCTTTGACTGACAGAGTTTGATAGTTGGTTTCTTTGTCATGATGGTTCTCCTTGCATACCACAAGTGTATTTCACATGATTTCAAGTCATTTGATTACATTCCTTGAACTCACATTTTTGAAGGCATTACAGTTACCTTGGTTCTGACATCTCATTTGTCTAATGGTATTGGTTGTTTCTCAGTCGGGCTTACACATATCGGTGTGAGAATGGTAGGGTCTCCCCGATCCATTTTGAAATGTTTGTGTTGCCTATTGGCAAGACATTTCTAATGTCATAACGAGTTGTTTTTACATTTAGGCTGCTTTTGGCGTGACATTCCTGTGGTCTTGGCGACTATGGAAAGGTCTGTCAGCATGAGTATTGTTCACTGAGGAAAGGTCTTTCCAAATGAGTTGGGTCTCACTGACTAACTCATAAGGTGGTTCATCGACGTAAGAAATCCCTATTGGCATGTTGTTTCATCGAGCGCTTTGTGTCTTGGCGACCGGCACAAGAAAGATCATTTCAACAAGACTTCTTTTTTTGTTTCGGCGACAGAAAGTGATCTCTATCGGCATATGTTATACCGTCGGTGTGAAGTCGCAATGAATTGTTTATGTCTCACCGACCGCCGTTGGAAAAGGAACATATCGGCAGGAGTATTGCATTCGATATGTGGTCTCACCAAAGACATATTGTCTCACCGACCGTGCACCAAAAGGTCTTATCGTCAAAGGTTGTGGCTTCCCTGAAATGTCATAGTGACTCCGTAGTGTCTCACTGACTTGTGCAAAGGGTTACTTCGGCTGGACTATGCGATATCGGGGTGAGGTCTTGGCGAGTGACCTTTGGTCTCGCCGATGGAAAACAAAAGGGTCTCTGTCGGTATGAGAATTGAATTCTCTTGGCGATCTAAGGTGTGTTTGGGTTGTTTCGGTATGACATAATATAATCTACGGGAGGTCTCCCCGATGTCGGTATGTTATAGCGACCCGCTTGGGACAGATGGTCTCATCAACAAGAAGTTCCCATATGTCACAGCGACACTGAATGAAAATTTGTCTTCGGTCGATTGAAAAGAAAGTTACTTAGGGCAAATTCTTTGTTTATTCCTTTTGACTGGGTATGGAACCCTAGCCCGACCGCCATCATGAGAATTTAAGTTATTTTCTTCTCAGTTGTTTCTAGTTGTAACGGTTCCATCAGTGGATTATGGAGGTTCTACTTGGTGTGTTTCTAGATGGAGGCTTGGTAAAGACAAAAATAAATTGTGCGTTGCCTGATATGGTAACTGTTTTGATATTAATTCTGCACATTCAGGTTACATGCTTTACTAATCATGATTACTCCCAGGAATGATGTTTTTCTAGTTATTTCAAGTGCGAATCTGCATGCACTAGCACCGTTTGACTATCAAAACTTTGTTATATCATGCCAAAGTTTTAATAGCCTTCTGGATAGGCGTTACTCCTGTAAACATTTACTATTTGGCATCATTCTTCCTGAAAATAGTATGTGGTTTCAGTTTCCTTTTGACCTCATATTCTTTGAAGATCTTCTTTATGGCAGACATACTTGAAAACATTGTATAAAAACCAGAGTTGAAAACACTGTAAATCTTCTGGTTGTGATTTTGTGAATGTATTGAAATACTTTGTACTAAAAATCTAAAATGCAGAGATATATTGTAATGTTCTTTCCTATGTAATATTTTAAGGATTCAATTGTTGAATTCTTAGGGTATTAGGTAGATAAGAAAAACAGAGAGTAATGAGCTTAATTGAAAACAGAGAGATCCTCTGAGATATTATTATTGTTCAGAAATATAATTTGAGGGGTTGGTGCTCCTTGAGATAGATATCTCTAAACGAGCAGTTGTTGCTCCTTGAGTGGGTGCTCAAAAACAGCCTATAAGGCATTGTGAACAGTTGATTAAAATATTAAGCCTGCAAGGCATTTCGGGAGTGGTTTTTATACCCCAGGAGGGTTTTCCACTCAACAAAATTTTGTGTCTCTTTGTTCATCTGAGTTCTCATTGCTTTACTGTGTTGTTGTTGTTTCAGTTCTCTGTTGAGTTATTAATTTTCTCAATTCTATTTATGAATGATTACATTCAACTCATGAATGCATTAATCAGAGTTATATTGAGATCAAATCTGAGCTATGTTTTTGAATTTTTGCAAATTGATCAAATCTGTTAAGACACTGATTCACCCCCCCCTCTCAGTGTCATTTTAACTCCAACATAAAGATGCCTAACAAACTGTCATTAGGTAAACCCATACGCGTGGTTTGATGAAGGCATATGGGGCACATGGTTAACAAGGTAATGTGGTCAAGTTGAGATTAAAGTGACCACCTCCTAGTAGACAATGATACATTCTTTGCAGACAATGATATGTTCTTATTAGTTTGTATATATGTATTTGCAGACAATGATATATTCTTATCAGATTGTATGTATATATATACAATCTGATATAAATATAACATTGCTTGCAAATTGTAATCATTGTATTTGCAAACAATGATATATTATTACCAGATTGTATGTATATATATAACTATATGTATACATACAATCTGATAAGAACATATCATTGCCTGCAAATTATAATCATTGTATTTGCAGACAATGATATATTCTTATCAATTATCAGTATCAAAATTTAACAAAACTACATATTAATTATCAGATTAATTATATATATATACACATAGACACACACACACACATAGCTATATATGTACATACATATATGCATAACCATATATATGTATATACATATATACCTATCAATATATATATATATATATTTATGTATATGTATATACATGCAGATATATAATTAATCTAATACTAACTAATCTCATAATTATTGTATACTATTACTCAATTCATCTAACTTTTAGCCATATATATAGAAAGACACATTTTTCAGTATTACTAGGTCATTGCCAAAGTAAAGTCATAGACTTCACCTGTCATTAACATTGAATGTCTTCTGTTGATTGCGGAGAAGTCCTTGCATGCCTACCATTAAGAGACCAATGTAGTTAAATATATTTGTCCAATCAAATAAGCATTTGTAAGAAAACTATAAACTTATGAACATATGTTTATCAGAAAATGTAAACATATCATAAAACATTCAGAGAAAAATGTCCCTATAGAGTTTATTGTGTTAACAAACACAACTTCGTTGGTATGTTGATAATCCACATGCTTCACCTCTTGACACTCCTGCTTGCTTGCAAAATAATTGTAATAAACGGGGGTAGTACTCGGTACTCGTAACATTCCCACATCAAATCACCCTTACAATATTGCATGCACAACAATAAGAGTTTTTATTGGAGCATTAAAATCCACAATGTTTTGATCCTTAGAATGAAGGTGAAAATAACAGTGTATTGCATATGATGGCACCCTACATGGCAGAGTGTATATGTATTTGTATATACATATACATGTATATTGTACATGTATATGTATATGTATATGAATGTACATATACATATACATGTACATGTATATGTACATGTACATACATATACATATACATGTACAATATACATGTATATGTATATGTACATGTATATGTCTATGAATGTACATGTATATACAAATATGTAATCTGATTATTGAAACACATAAAATAAGTGGAAGAAAATAGAGTAAACCATATCATTGTATGTTGTGATATGATTACATAATGGATAATGCTCATTTGAACAACTAGCTGAAAATTGAATAATTTGTATGCCTGAAAATAATGTAGACACTAAGTACATAAATATAAAAGAGTATATTGAATAATGAAACAGACAACATAAATGTAAATCCAGTATACTGATAAATAAAAACATGAATTTAGTTATTGTGGGTGTACCAACATGAATAAGCTCCCTTTTAAGAGGAATGTGCATAGGTTGCCTTAGTAAGCTCTGAATTTTGCAGAGGATATACAGGGAATGACCTTGGAAATTCCCTCTTATAAAATAATTGGAGTGTGCAAATTGAATCTTCATGTGAAACAATATGTCATTTCATTTTGCAGTGACCATTTATGCCTAAGTTCTGTCGTGGCTTATAGGAAATCAAATTTATATTTGGTCTAATTGACAAAATAGGTGGCTTGCATAAATTCAGTCATATATATGAATTATAATATGTTTTTTGTTTTGTTATATGTACGGAGGTGAGTTTTGCGGAGGATATGCAATGAAAGCATAGGAGAATTCGTAATGAAAATGACACTAGAAATTCCTTCTTATAAAATCATTCGAATGTGTATATTAAATGCATTGAATTGTGGTGATTGACTTTCAAATTTGAATTTTCCTACCAAAAAATTGATCATTTCATACTGCAATGGCCATTTATGTCTAATTACAATGGTGCATTGAATGAAAAAAAGCCTATTTACAATTATCAATTAACCTATTTCAAGTTACATTTGTATGTGGGCCCAGTCAAAATATCA
The DNA here is from genome assembly GCA_007258455.2 of Sequoia sempervirens. Classification (NCBI taxonomy): domain Eukaryota; kingdom Viridiplantae; phylum Streptophyta; class Pinopsida; order Cupressales; family Cupressaceae; genus Sequoia; species Sequoia sempervirens. The sequence continues at coordinate 169,272 of VDFB02195088.1, forward strand.
CGTGGGTCCGCTAGGAGGTGGTCACTTTAATCTCAACCTCATCACATTACATTGTTAACCACGTGCCCCATATGCCTTCATCAAAGCACGTGTATGAGTTAACCGCGTGCCCCATATGCCTTCATCAAACCATGCGTATGAGTTAACCTAACCGTGGGTTGTTGGGCAGCTTTAAGCCATAAACTCATCATCTCCCGTAGTTTTCTTCCTCATTTTCACCTCTATTATCCATATAAGATTATACATATATAATCTTATATATATATATATACATAGACAATTTTGATGTCATTTTTGATCTATATATCAGATTTCAAATGTATAATCTTATATAGATATATATCTATATAGGAGTGTACATATGTAATACATATATATATATATATATCATATTACATATGTACACTCCTATATAGATATATGTCTATATAAGATTATACATTTGAATTATGATATATATATCAAAAATGACATCAAAATTGTCATTTGAAAGCTGCATAGTGACTATCCATTATTATTATTTAACTTAGGTTTAGAAGGGATGGGAGAATAGTTCATGGGGAAGGAAACTAATTGTGCAAAAGCAAAGAGCTGCATTAAATGACTTTAATGATTAAATTCAATATATATGGATTTATATCTATATCAAATATCTATATAAGATTATACATTTTTATTCTGATATATATATATATATATATATCAAAAATGACATCAAAATTGACATCCCTAAGATACCAAAAAAGAAAGGGTTGATTGAGGCCATGGAGAAACGAGGTATAAAATTTTATGCAATGTATATGGAGGTTGCCATGGATGTTAGCAACTACATAATGACTATCCATTGTTATTATTTAACCGAGGTTCATAAGGGATGGGAGAATAGTTCATGGGGAAGGAAACTAATTGTGCAAAAGTGAAGAGCTGCAGTAAATGACTTTGATTGATCTAAAGTCATGCTTGTGAAGATTAAGGTTTGTTTTAATCTTCAAGAAGTTGGTTTTACCTCTAAGCTGAAAAAGTAAACTCTGCTTGAACCAGCACTGGTTTTACCTTTTTGTAGTTGGATGATATTTTTAGCATATGTGGGTTTCCATGAGGATATGAACAAATGCAAAGTAACTGAGTTATAGGGATATTAAACTGATAATGCCAATGTGTGTATTAAAGATAATTGAGTTATAGGGATATATGGCAAGAAACTTGGGCATTATTAAATGGCAGACATTGATAGAGGATCACATTAAGGTCCATGTGATGATATCATACACGGATTGATATGATGAAACACTACAAGGCATGACTGTATATATATATATATATATATAAATAGTCATGTTGTGTATATATATATCAAGCCTCATGCTGTAAAAGTATATATTTGCATACAATGACATATTATTGTCAGATTATATATATATATGGTCATGTCATGTATATATATATCAAGCCTCATGCTGTGTAGGGTTTCATCATATCAAGCTGTGTAGGGTTTCATCACATGAACACGTATATATATATGTTCTTATCAAATTGTATATATAATTTTTTGCAATTATATATATATATATATATAATTTTTTGCAAATATATATATATATATATACAATCTGATAAGAACATATCATTGTTTGAGAAGAATATATCATTGACTGCAAAAATATATATACATTATAATAATAACATATCATTGTCTGAAAATATATATATACAATCTGATAAGAACATATCATTGTCTGAAAAGAATAAATCATTCTTTGCAAAAATATATATACGATATGATTAGAACATATCATTGTTTGTGAAGCTTCATGTGATGAAACCCTACACGGCTTGTTATGATGAAACCCTACACAATTTGATTGCATGTATATATATATAATTGTCTATAAATTGTAGTCTTAAAATTGGTTTAGAAATTGGGACAAAAAGTTGTATACCCTTTGTCTTTTTAATGATTATAATGTAGGGATTTGAAGAGAATCCAACAAAATTTGTATACCCATTTAATTTCATGTGCATATTATAATTACTAAAAATAGAAAATGTCTACCTATTAACCCGTATCCTGAAATCCCTCAAGAATTTGGGGAAAAAACTAAAAACCCATAAAATTTCATGATTATACCGACATTTCACAATATACCCATAAAATTTCATGATTAGACTTGGTCAAAATTTTGTCAATGTTATGTTTATATCACATTACATCATATTAGTTCACATAATAATATCAAAAGAAATCATAGCACTCAAACACCGTCAACGCCAAAAAAAACCCACTATTGAACAAACAATCTTGCAGGTGAAGAGAGGCGGAGACGTTTTATGCAGCTCCATATAAGATAAAATAAAAAAAAACTTTCAAGATTAAGTTCAAGATTATATACCCATTAAATTTCATGATTATTCTTGGTCAAAATTCTGTCAATGTTCTGTTTAAATCACATTACATGTGATTAGTTCATAGAATAATGTCAAAAAAAGGCATAGCAGTCAAACCCTCGATGTCATAGACAAAATAATTCATGAGGGATCAAATTTGTACTAGTCACATGTAAATAGAAATGATTATAGTCAAACCCTTAATGCCATAAACATAAATGATTTTTAGACACACCAAAATGCACTCAAACACCGTCAATGCCAACAAAAACCCACTATTGAACAAACAATCTTGCAGGTGAAGAGAGGTGGAGATGTTACTTGCACCAAAAGGGAGCTGGAGGACATCGCCATGGTTGTAGGAGCTTGCGTCGATGGCAGGAGAGAGGAGACAGCCATGAAAAATCTGGAAAAATCTGTGGGAGATGATGAGTTTAGGGCTTAAAGCTTCCCAACAACCCGCGGTTAGGTTAACTCATACTCATGGCTTGATGAAGGCATATGGGGCACGTAGTTAACTCATACGCATGCTTTGATGAAGGTATATGGGGCACGTGGTTAACATGTAATGTGATGAGGTTGAGATTAAAGTGACCACCTCCTAGCAGACCCACGTGATATTTTGATTAGGCCCACATACAAACGTAACATGAAATAGGTTAATTCATAATTGTAAATAGGAATTTTATTTTTATTTTTTTTGGATTTATAATGAATGGGTATGGGCGAAATAATGAAGATGTAGGGGATGAAGGTTTAAAAATACCCTTTTTGAGCACCTTTCACTTTACAGGTTCCACAAGGCGCGTTTTAAATACCTAGAAGCCAATTTTTTCTTTTTAAGGTCCTAACTCACTTATGAAGAAGCCCAAAAACAATTTGAAATCAGACCTATTTTGCACCCTATACGAATTCGTGAATTTAGCCCTGACGACTATTGGGGGTTTTCCCCTAATTATTAATTTAAAAATTATAAAATATTAATGTCATTATAAAATGGATTTATCTATTTATTAAGTTGATTTAATTGAAGGAATAACGATAATTAAGTTAATATAATAAGACAATTCAGTACAATAATTTCATCTCTTTCTCAATTTTTTAAAGCATTTATGATTGATTTTTAAAGCTAAATGAAGATATTTTATATTCCATATTGATTTAAATGATATTATACAACAATGAGATAAAATTGATAATTTGTGGTTGGTCCTCTGTCTTTCAAAGTGGCATCATAGGTGATGGCAACTTAATCAACCTTTAAATGTTGATTATAAGTAGTTGGTGGAAGTAATCATTTGATATTAATATTAAGGATTCAATAGTATGTTTAATTTTTGAGATGGATGAGTTTTTTATTAAATAGATTTAGTGAATCTTATGTTTAGATGTTATTTATTATGGCTCTTAGGTACCTTATCGAAGTTATATACAACAAAAAATAGTGATAACTAAATTTCAAATGTATTAAGTACATAGATATGATAGATTGCACTAGCATTTGAAAGAGAAAAACTAGAGTAAGAGAAAGTTGTAGAAGGTTGAGAAAATGAGGAGAGAGAATGATTGACATCTAAACTCAAATTTTAGAAAGGTGACAATCAGCATTGTCCTTAGGGGGTGTTGTAGTGCCATTTGGATACACTGGCATCATGTACTCTTATGCTTACATCATTTGTACTTGTTAATGTCAAATACCTAAACTATCAACACTTATCTTGGCTATTACATAATCTATTGTATCTAAAAGAGGGGGAAAGGGGTGTCAATTGCAAGGAGATATCCCATAGCATGTTTCAACATGAAGGAATTTTAAGGTCTTGGGTGTGTGCCCCTATGGTGACGGTGTATAGAGTTGTAACAATGGAGGTGGTGTATACAACAATAATGGAGGATACCCTGAGTGTTTCTAGAAAAGAAAAATATGTGTAGGAGCTAGAATATAATGAATTGAATGATTGGTAGATCATTTTTTATTTTTATAAATTTATTTAAACAATCAAGCTAAAGGATAATCTAACCATTAAGTGTGAATTAGGGTTAAGGTTCCTTGGAAAAAAATAGGTATTTAAGTAGAAAAAAAAGTTTTAATATATAGGACACTATCATGCATGATGGTGTCCAACTTGACAACCAATGTGTTGTGTTAGTGACCCAAGTGACATGAAAGTGTGAACAAGAATGGAATGGAGTGTCTTCAATGTGAGGGGTCATGTCCAATTGAAACAATGAATTTTAGGGGTAATTTATCTTCTACAAGGGTAAAAATTATTCCAAATCATTTTTAGTGTAAGTTGTCACTAAACAAAGTACAAAATGAGTGGAAAAAGTTTGTAGTGTGCATTTTTGTTTCTACATGTTGCCCCAACTTTATTGTCTATGTGAACTACAATGAATCAATTATGCAATGTAAATTAGTTTTTTATAATTCTTGATAAAAGAAGATACAAAAAGGTTACCAAAGAATTCATTTAATGTCATTTTATATGCCTTCTACTCAAGATTTGTCTTTAAATATGCAATGCACATGTCACATGAGAAAAATTTATTGTTTTCCATGAGAGCACTTAGAAGAATAAGTTTCATGCATTCTAAAAAAAAATTGCTTTATTTTTTCTTGAACGAAGTGAGTAGGGCCTATCATAGTGTTTGAACTAATGTGGCCTCCATGATATTAAGGCACAAGAAAGAGGTGAAGGGATATACGATTCAAGCAAGATTATTTTGACCATGAGTAGTATAGGATGGGGTTTTGAAGGAGTCTACACAAAGGAATTTAGTAGTGAAGGGCTCATGAATTTAAGTACTTTAACCAATTGTATGCAATATAGGATTCATGAAGGTCCAATTTAACCATAGAACATGTTTACTTCACTACAATGTGTAGGAAAGTATAAGCCCCCTTAAATTGGTTGGATTTGAGGGAGGACAATTAATTTGAGAAAAATGTAGTAATTTTGATGTGAAAAAAATTAGTGAGTGTAAATGAAACATATGCAAGATTAAACAACAAAATGAGGGGGGATTGTCCCCACAAATGACTCAACATGTCTTAGGAAAGGTTTATCAACCTACTTCTAATGTTAAGAATAAAAGAATATAATTTTTGGATTATAAAATAGAAAAATTATAATTTCTAGATTATAGAGATTATTTTTAACCAAAATAAATATTCCAAGATATGCATAATTGCTTCCAAAGATTCCTAGTACTTAATCTCTTTGAGCTCTACAATTTTAAAAAAAGGGGGGCCAAACAAACTCCTAAATCAAAATTTATGGCATTTGAAAGTTGGGCCTCCCATATTAGAAATGTTAAAACATCTATGGCACATAAAAAGAGTTATGAGAGGGAGTTACACTTGTCGACCAACTTATGGTGTGTGTTATGACACATATTAAGGCATCTTTAATTGAAGATAATGGAGCCAAAATGGAGTGTGTAAGTTGGTGAGTGGATTATGATTAATTTATGGCAAGAGGATGGAATATAATATTTTTAGCTTATGCACTCATATTGGGATGTGGGTGTTAGACTTTTAACCAAAGATTTAGGTGCCACATTGTTGGGTGAAATTAATTCATTGTTTCTTAAGTATAATTTGATGGTTTCATGTATTGTGTATCATAGTTATTGGGTGATTGAGTTAGATGTTTTGATGGTGAATTTTGTAGGTATTGTTATACTACTAGAGATACACTAGATATCTTGTTGGTGATACTCATGTAAAAGTTTAGACTTTGTAAGTGTATTATAACCTTTTATTACTAAATAATACATTGATATGCTTTAGAATGTGGATATTTTCTCCCAAATGGGTTTTCTCACATAATTATTTATGTTATGCTATATTAATTTTGTATTTATTTCCTTGTAAATGTATAATTAGTTTTATTTTTATGCATACCTCTTCTCATATATTAGTGTATGAAACATATTCCACGCCTTTGTTTCCTTTTATTTGGAATCAAAACTTTACCACCTTAGATTTTAGGTGTTAGGGACAAGGGGATCTTGTATTAATATTGAATTAAGTGGAAGCTTGTAGAAAAAATCTTGTTGCAAGAAAATGGAAAACACATTAAGGATAGAGATGGAGAATTTCTTGGGCACAAACTTTAAGCTTGGAAGCTCAAGATGGAGGATATTCTCATGGAGATATCTATGGGCTACAATATTTCAATCCAAACCTACTATAGTGAAACAAGAAGACTATGACATATTAGACCAAAAAGAAAAGGGTCGAGCATTAGAATTTGTTTGGTCAATTTAATATTATTGAATGTGCATGAAGAGACTACCATAGTGAATCTTTGCAAAAAGTTGGGTGAGATTTATCAAACTGAATCCCTATGAAACAAACTTTCCTAAAAAATAGTTTTATACCCTCAAGATGGAGGATGGTGCTTCTATGGGAAACATCTAAATACTTTCAATATGATCATGACCTGGTTGCACTCTATTGGAGTGATGATGGAGGAGGATTGGTGTATGTCATTTACTGGGTTCTTTGCCATATTCATGGGACCACCTTGTTATGGCTATTGGAAGCACTACCACTAAGTTAAAAAAATGAGGTGGTGACATAATTTTTTTCTAAAGAGAAGCAAAGAAATAATTCTAAATCTACTAAGGAGAACCTAAATATTTATGGAAGTAAGAAAGAGATAGGAAATAAGAAGGAAAAGAAGTAAGGAAATTCTATATGCAAATTTTGTGGGAGATTCAAATGTTTTGGTAATTTAATTTTAGAAGAGACTATAAGGAGGAGGAGAAGGAGAAGAAGAGTGATTCTGTTGATAAGTTTAAAAATTCCTCATAGGTTCATGGTGATGTCTATATCGTAACTTGGCTACACATGCATTGTATGGTGCATGGTTGATAGATGTCGATGCCTCTTTCTACATGACCTCACATCAAGGTTAGTTCTCAAAATATAAAAAATAAGATGGTAGAAAAGGTGTACCTTGAAGATGACTTTCATTTGAAGATTATTGATCATGGAAATGTCTTGATTTGGTTCCCCAATAGATGAGTGAAGGGGATCAATAATGTAATGCATATCCAGAGAGTGGCACAAAAGTTACTTTATGTAAGTAAACACAATGATTCATGTGCAAGGTTTTTTTCTTGAGTGGAGGTTGTAAGTTAGTGAGAGAGGCTATGGTGTTTTAATGGGTTCTTTATTTCATATAGATGCATTCATAGCTTAGTATGATAGTTCTTATATTACCTCAATGAAGAGATTTATGGAATCTACACCTTCACCATTATAAATAGTATTAAAGAGGAGTGTTACATCCGCTTTTGATGATCATGTTTTTGAGGTACCTAAGTGCTCATGATTTGGAGAGTAATATATCAAGAAGATAATATTATGGCACTAGAGGATGGACCATAGTGAGAATGATTTGAGGGCCCTACAAAATAAGAAACTCTTTGAGGGGTTAAATGATTGTAATCATTAAATTTAATTTATGTGAGCATTGTTTATACAGAAAGACAATTAAACCACATTCAATATCACTCTAGTTCTCATAATCTTCTTGGATATTGGACTTAATCTATTTTGATATATTTGGTCTTGTTAATGTTCCTTGAATTTTTAAATATGTATATTATGCATCTTCTATTGATGACTAGAATAGAAGTACATGTGCATATTTCCTTAGAATTAAATATGAAGTATTTTATTATTTAAAAATAATTAAGACTCTTGTAAATAATCAAATTGATAAGAAGATTAAGATTTTAAGGATTCATAATTGTAGTGAGTTTTGTTAAATAATTTTTGATATATTATGTAAGGATCATGGGTATTTATTCATTTCAAAGAGTTTAAGGCTCTTATAGAGAATCAAAATGGTAAGAAGATTAATATTTTGAGGACTAATAATGGTAATGAGTTGTTAAGTAAATTTTGATATATTATGTAAGGATCATGTGATAGAAAGACAGAAGATAAATCCATACACCCCTAAGCATAATAGAGTTAAAAAATAATGAATAGGATGTTGATGAAGAGGGATAGGATTATACCTACAGATCTATCTTATAACAAATATTTTGCGTTAAAATGTTAGTCAAGACTTGTTATCTGATTAATAAGTCTCCTACATTATCTCTTATTGAGAAGACACCTATGGAAGTGTGGTTAATAAAAAATCCTTCACTAAGACATGTTTTATTATTTAGTTATGATGCATATGTAGATGTTCCTAGAGAGATGTGGAATTTAATTTGATGAACAAGGCTATAAAATATATTTTCACTAGTTATGACAACAATGTGAAAGGGTACAAGCTTTGGGATCTAGGGGCTAAAAAAATTATATAGAAAAAGTGTTATCTTTATAGAAAGTTGTTAGTGTGAAAGGAGTACTTTACGTAACTAGTTCATTTCCTAGCTAGTTCTCCACTTAGGTCCTCTTCACACTAGCTTAACTTTACATAGGGATAATTTTTTTGAGCTTTAATGACCTGAGTTGTCACACCTCATGGGATGATAACACTTGTCATAATCTTATTACATCCTCTATCTCCCCTTGACCTATATAACTACTGGGTTCCCTTTGTAATCTTACACCATTCATTCTAATTTTCAAGCTTATAGAAGCTTTGAATTCTTTTGAGAGAAATATAGTTTATTCTTTCTCATCTCTTATTTTTGTAGTTTCTTTCCTTTAGTCATTTATATCTTGGGTATACTATTTAGAAAATATTACATGGTATTAGAGCAAGAATGAGTTGTGGGTTAGAAATATTTTAGGAAATTTGGGAGTGTAGAGCTATTTTTTCAAAGCATTAAGTATGCTCTTCTCTTGCATCCTTGGATGATCTAGAAAATAAAAAAAGTGTGGAGGAAATATCACTTACTAGGGGTTTATATATTGACTTGCGAGTTATAGATTTTTTGAAGCTTCCTAGAGAAATTTTGAACTCACCATTGAGTCCAAAGCAGCTGAGAAAGTTAGATTTTCCCTTTATTTCATTTGAATTGGACACTGAAGGTCAAATTTGTAGAAATTTGAAGCGGAAGGCTCATTGCCAAATCCAACAAGGAATTTCCATTTCAGAGCATTCTGAGTCATATCCGACTTTTCTATCGCATTTAGAAAGCTCGATAAAGCTAAAATTGACAATTAATTTGTCAATTTTAGTTGAGTTTGCAATTTTATTTTATTTTTTATTTACGCTTTATTTATAAAAAAAACATTATTTAAAAGCAAAAACAAAAAAAAAGGTTATGGATATGCAAGTACCCACATAGAGTCTCACACCCCATAAAGGTGCGAACCCATGGGGACTCACATCTTTATTTGGCCACCTATAAAGCTTTCCATTTATTATAAAGTAAACTTTATGTGAAGCCCCACATTTAACTTCAATAAAGCTTTTCAAAACCTTTGTATTTAATGCCCCATGTGGGTGTGGGGGAGGCCATATCGAGTGTGGGGGAGGCTACAACGCCCCACTTTATTATAAAGTTTTAAAAACTTTTATTATAAATTTTTAAAAACTTTTATTATAAAGTTTTAAAAACTTTTATTATAAAGTTTTAAAAAGTTATTTTTAATAAAGTGTTTTTTTTTTGTTTTGTAAGATTGTTTATATTATATTGTTAAAATAGAAGATATAAGTGTTTGCATTGCAAGAAACCATAGTCTTTGAGAATCTACCCTAGAACCAACCTAAAAAATAGGGAAAACTCTACCCCAAAGCGACCAAGCCTAAGATTGGAAGGAAGAATAGACCCTTTACAGATTGCATTACAAAACTGGCAATTCATGTCGATTAATGTTTGAACACCAATGACTACAAGCCATACGAAGACTAGAAACCAAACCCTAGCTTACTGCCCTTACTTACAAGAGTTCTTACATTTTTACCAAAAACGGTTTGAAACCATGCCCACAAAAACATACAGAGACTTTAACCAAAAAGCAAATACCAAACCCATAACAAACACCTTGACACCAGGAAACAGGAGGCACCCAGACCTCATAAGAAGCCGTTGGCTTTAGCAAATTGATTGAATTCCCTGACCCATTCAAAGTCGCTCACCTCCTCATCCAAAAATATTCTTTAGGAAGCTAACCACGACTACCACAATCATTCTATGCTTCACTAACGACATCCCTTTTAAGTCCAAAAAGAAAAGGTAGAGCTTTACCACCTCGCCCTAAGCTTTTACCAGGTCTAGATCATGAAGCCACAAAATCACCCTACTGAGAAAGGAAACTTTCAGGGTCTCCTCCAAGCCACCAAGCAAAATTTTCTTGAAAAGCTTGCCCACAAGTGCCTTCGCCTCCCCCTTGGGCATCTAATTGTCTAGAACTGACATTAGAATCCGTGAAACAATCTATGTATTTATCCTAAAGTTTTCCTTATCCTCAAAATGCCATTTGCTTAGGATCATCTTCACAGCCACCACAGTGAGAGGGTCAATATTTAGCAAAATGCACTTGAGGTGCTAGTCAATGAACCATCAGAAAGCATTTTGTCGATCCTTGCAGTCTAGAGATATTAGGGTGTCCGCCCTGAAATAGACCACCGACTCTATTGACATCTCCATGATAAATTTAGAGCGCTCCACCATTGAAGCCTACACCAAAGCATTACCCCAACGGGAAGAAATGGAAACTAAATAAGTTTCTCTGACCTCACCAACTTCTCAAATAGAAGGAAGGACGCCGCCTGCATTATTATGCTAGACAATGTGCCAACTCAAATTTGCTAGAGAATCATGATCTGCTATCATTTAGATGAGTGGGATTGTGAGAAAATGATGTCAGACGATCATGAAATGACTATGGAGGCCCACAAAAACCACCCCAATGCCAATACTTACAATTCATAATTACCACCTCATGATTACAGTACTTGTCAACAAAAATTGAGGGAGCCTCGCCCTGCTGTCGATGTGGCCATCAGATAGCCACTCCAATCCAATGCCACCTTAGCTGCACCCCTTAAGACAGACTTGCCACCACCAATGTGGCAAGTCGCCCACCCATCCACCCACTTAATAAAGTGTTTTTTTAATTAAAGCTTTTTAAAGAATTTTTTTAATATGTTTTTATTAAAGGTTTTTTTAAATATGATCTTTTAATTAAATAAAATTTTAAAAAATAATAATAATTTATTATTATTAAAGTTTTCTTTTAAATGAAACTTTGTTAATTTATTTTTAATAAAGTTTTTAAAACAATTTTTTAAAAATAAAATAAAATTCTTTATTTTAAATTATTTTAATAAAAGTTTTTCAATAATGTTTTTTAATTAGGTTTTTAAAAAAAATAATTTTCTTTAATAAGCAAAATTGGAAAACTTTTCTTTTGACTCACCGTCGAGCTTTGTATTGTAACAATGGCGTTCTTCCATCTGGAAACCAAAAGAGCCAGTTGTTCCTAACATTATGGCTACATCCCAATTGGAGGGCATATTTAACAGTCACATCTAGTTGTCAACTTCAGAGTTGATTTTTTCTTGGCTCTTCATCAAAGTTTCCAAATTTGAATTATTGATGTTGTCCAAATAAATCTTGTATGTAAAAGATGTTGTAAATGCACTAAAATAAGTGCTAAAATCTTGTCACTTTAGTGTAATCTACCGAACCTTTTATATTAAAGCTTCTTAGGATTGATCTATGTATCAAGTGTTAGTTCCTATATACATAGCGAATGCAACAACTAGTTACCCATGCATTTCAGTGTGATGGACTAGATACCATATAAACATTCTTGTTAAGAAAGTAATCTCCTTGTACTCAAAGGGTCGGGTTCTACATCAAAAGATTTGGTACCTATATTTTCAACTAATATTTAGTTGAGGAGTGTCCAAAACCAGTTATACTCATACAAACTATGTGCCAAATCTATAATTCTGAGTATTCAAGAGTATCCAATTGATACTCATGCAGTGGTCTCTTTGATTCTAATCTTATTCTATTGCAGTGTGGGATTCATCAATAACTCTTCATCAACAACTTTTTTTTGGAGTTTGGACATCAATGGTTAGGAGTTTTGTTCTCACTGGGCTTTCTCCTTTCCTATTTTTGTAAATGGGTACATTTAGATCCTCTTGATCTATCTTCACATTTATATGCTTTCACAATGATAGATTCTATAGATTCTCATGAGTTGATAGTTTCAACTTAGTCTCCATTCATGTTGATATCTTCTACAGTGGTAAATGATTCTTTATATTAGTATTTGTCATCATTTGGGATCTTTTAGAGTAGCATTTGGAGGACTTATCATCATATTTGGTTGATTCTCTACATCAATCTTCACATTGTTCTACATTTTCACCTTCTTCAATTAAGATTGGGACTCCTAGTATTGTGACATTTGAGCTGATTCTAGAGACTTATTCCTTTCAGGAATGGGAATATATCCTACATGTATCATTTTCTTCCCAAGGGGAGGAATGTTGTTTGATGATCTTGGACCATCTTCAGAGTTTTATGTCAAGTGTCCACCATTAGCACATGATATTGTATATTTAGGGGGCTTTCACTTAACCTTCTTTGTTCATTCTCTCTTATGGGGGTACTTTTTCCTCACATGGGATTTTGTCCTTCATGTATTCTATTGAGAGAATTTTCACTATTTTTTCTCTCTTTTAGAGAGGAGTTTTGTCCCATTAGGTTTTCTCCTTTTCTCCATTTATGAGAGATTTATTTGTACATGGGTACCTCATTAGGCCTAGTAGTCGAGACCCATCTTTGCATCTTTACATTGTATACTTCTCCCTAAGTTGTGTTTAAGGGGGGTATTAGTGTGAAAAGGTATTTTATCTAACTAGTTCATTTCCTAGATAGTTCTCCACTTAGATCCTCTTCACACTAGCTTAACTTTACATAGAGATAAGGATCTCGAGCTTTAATGACCTTGAGTTGTCACACCTCATAGGATGAAAACACTTGTCATAATCTTATTACATCCTCTATCTCCCCTTGGCCTATATAACTAATGGGTTCCCTTTGTAGTCTTACAAATTCATTCCAATTCTCAAGCTCATAGAAGCTTTGCATTCTCTTAAGAGGAATACAATTTATTCTTTCTCATATCTTATTTTTATATTTGATTGATTTATATTTGATTTCTTTCAATCATTTGTATCTTGGGTATGCTATTTAGCAAAACCTTCTTCCATAGTATTACAACCAAAGAATGATGAAAAGGAAGATGTGGTTCAAATACCAACAAATAATGTGAAGATTGAATTAGAATTCCACAAAGGACATAAAAAGGAGTAGAGCTAAAATATTTTAGAGAGTTTTAAAGAGGGGGTATAACCTCCACCTCATCACTTAAGGAGGTTTTCTCAACATAGACATCAACCAAATAGGTATAATAATCCTAATTAGAGGTGTATTTTTGCTTTTATTACTAACATAAATAATGTGTATGGATGATTAGCAGTTCTAGAGAGGCTATAAGCGAGGAGATGGTTGTATTGAAGGAAAATCACACATGAGACTTGGAAAAATTTCCTAATAGGAAGAAACTCATTGGTTTTAAATGAGTGTTAAAAGATAAGATTGATAATGATGGTAATGTTAAGAAGTATAAGTCTAGACTAGTTGTGAAGGGATATTCCTAGGTTGAGGGAATTGATTATGGTGAGATTTTCTTTTTAGTTCTTAAGATGACACTCATTTGGTTCTTATTATATATTATAGTAAATTTTTACTTTGAGGTTGGATATAGATAAATGCTAAAATAATTTTCCTTCATGTTGATTTAGAAGAAGAAATTTGCATAACACAACCAAAGCACTACATCAAAAAAGGAAAAGAGAATTTGATTTGTAAGTTGAAAAAATATTTGTGTGGTTTAAACAATCACCTATGATGTGGTACCAAAATTTTTATTTTTTGTGTTGGGATTGAGATTTATAAGATCCATATTGAATCATTTCATCTATTATAAGTGTAAGAGAGGGGGAACACCGCGTGCAAGACCCCAGATCATGGAGGGTCAAGATGCGAGAGGTTGCCCTAACTTACCTCAACTAAGTGCAATGTTTAAGGTATGAGGATGAGAATGATGAGGACTATAAAGTCCTACAACCACTTTGCAATCCTGAGTTTCAAAGTGGGGTTATGTGAGCTGGTTTTCAGGTTCAACACTGTGCCTCAAGAAGCTCTATGCCTGAAGATGTAAGTGTGGTCCTTGGATGACAATGCAACGCGCTTGTATCTTTGAAGTGTGTTGTCATCCATATGACCAGACAACAACAAAGACAAGATCAAACCTATCAAAATGGGCTAATGGCCCAACTAACTAAAGGGCCAAATGACACAAGTAAATGAATGAAGTACTCTCTAATATTATAAAGTAGATAAGCAAGAGTGTAATATTGTAGAATTGCACCTAGGGGCAATTCCATACTTTTGCATTTTTTCCTAGCATTTATGACACCCTAAGACATTAATGACAAAACCCCTTGGGTTGGAATTTCATGATTTTGACTCAAGGAGAACAAGTGGCTAAGCAATAGAATCCTGGCAATGTGTTCCCTAGGAATACAGGCTTTGGACGAATGCACGACGCGCAAACGTCTACGTGACGTGCTAGCATCCTAGCCGTTTCCTGAGCTCAAAACATGGAATCTGGAAGGTTAACTCCTGTGACAGATGTCCTGGTGGTTACATTTTGAAAGTAACAACTCTTTGCCACCCTTGCAAGCATAATAACCTCTTTTTGCCTCTCATTTGGAGGTTGGAAGATTGGAATACTGCACACTAGCTCTCATTCAAGTTTTTGCTACCACTTTGAAACTTCTTCTCCTTTGATAGCAGGACTTTCACAGGAGAATCCATGCCAGACTGAGGTCCCCACAGTAGCAACAACAACTCTCGAGCAAGCACTTAGCGGTGCGTCTGCGTGCTCTGAAGAGGGCCTTGGCTTGTGGGTAACGCTCTCTCTCCCTTTCTCACTTTCCTTTTACAAGCATTTGTCTACTATTTAGTGGTGCGGGTTCTACTCCTTGAGCAGGTATTGTTTTCACCACACGCTTATCATGGTGCGGGTTCTACTCCTTGAGTGGGTATTGCTTTCACCACATGCTTTATTTGCCTCTTTTGCAATCCTTTCCAACTCGGTTTTCCATGGAGGTGGGAACACCAAAGTGGGGTTTGACTAAGGAAGACCCCTATACATCCACCCAACAACTTTCTCCTTGATCTCTTGTGTGCAGGTTACAAAAAGGAACTTGGAATGAAGATTCGGGTGTCTGAGAAAAGGGTAAGCTTTCTCCAAGTATCATGATATTTCCTTTCTTATTTGGCTTTCTGGTTAGTTAATAGTTCTATTTACATCACCCTTGATCCTTTGAGTAGGATTAATTTCTATCTATTGAGTTCTTGAGTTCTTTGTTGCTTAGGACACTAGCGCAACTTTCAGACAACAACGTGTCACAATGACATCCTAGATCTACGCTAACATCCTCTGGCCGAGAGCTCCCTCTTCTGGGATAGAAAACTTCTAATCTGGCTCTCTTAGGACCTTTGACTATTTCCCTTGAAGACATAACCATGTTCTTGGTTCCTTATCACATTGCTATCCTAAGGTGTATAAGGGCAGTTTGTTCCCTGGTGATCTCTCAAGAAAAGAGAGACCTGTGTACAGTGAATCCCTCTTATATCACATTTTGGTGAACTCGACGTGAACGTTGGAAGTTTATTTGTGATGTTGCACATTCACCATGATGATTTTCTGAGGAAGATTTTGATATGTTGGAGGATGCTATAGATGACTTCTTAGAAGCACTTCCCCTATCCATAAATCTCCTGAACAAGTCTCTTCTTGAGAGGTTGAGGGATTGGTAAATGTGGTGGTGGTCTCAACAACTCCTCCAAGCCCTAAGAAACCCATCATCCATGTAAACCCAACTGATCTTGTCATCTATGGAATTTCATGTCGTAGTGATTCACCGAACTTGTATTCAAAGTTTGTGAGAGCTATAGATTCTACATCTTATAATGTCGTTGGACACACATATCCCACAAGGAGTAACAGACAAAACTTGGATCAACGATCTTCTATTCCTACCTCACAACCTACTTCTTTACCACCTTCCTAGCTGAATCTTGCTGCAACACCTAAACTTGAGATCAAAGCACCAGGCGATTATGATCTTGTCGAGCAGCTTTGTGTTACTCCGGCTAAGATCTCGCTTTGGGACTTGCTCCAAACCGCCCTAGTTTATCAAGAGATGCTTCAGGAGGCCTTGCATAAGATTCTCTTACCTACCTCCACTAGGCCTACAAATGTTAATGCATTGCTGGCCCATATTCGTGTGGATTCATTGAATATTACGTTTCACTTGCAAGAACTCCTGCCTCCGGACGTGCAAAAGCAAGTAGAACCTTTGATGATCATAGTCAACATTAATAGCATCGGTATTAGGTGTACCCTCATTGATATTGGATCAGTGATCAATGTTTGTGGTATGGACCTACTACCTAAAATAAAAGTTGATTCATCTTCCTTGGCAGCTTCCTCTTTATACATTCATGGATTTGATAATGCTGGCTGCCAAGCTCTAGGTATGATAATACTACCTTTGCAGCTAGGCCCCATTATCTTACCCACATTGGTTTATGTGATGCATGGACCTTTACCTTATAATCTCCTCTTAGGGAGACCTTGGATCCATACTATGGGTGCAGTAACCTCCACTTTACATCGTTCTTTGAAATTTATTACAAATAATCAGGTAGTCATAGTCAAAGCAGATCCAGAGGGCATTTGCCTCTATGAACTGGCTGCTGCTAGTCATGCCTCAACTGTTTCTACCCTCAAGAATTGTATTCCTTCTTTAACTATTGATGCCATGACATGTTCTTCATCGATACCCTCTATGGAAATCATGCCCAAGGCGAGTGTCAAAACTAGAGAACCGTCTAAAGTAGAGGATCCTAGTTCTCCCATATCATCTTCTCAAACAAATGCTTTCCTTGGAGATGATTGGGGTTCCTTGAAATTTTCTGAATTCTTTATTGTGAAGTACATGGTCGACCCCTCTTGCATAGACTTTCCACGTGCCCCTAGTACAAAGGTGGATAATATTCCTGTGGAGGAGGAGAAGGGAGATCCTGTTTAGGAAATCACTCCTTCCCGCACTAAGGAGAATGTTCTGCCTCTTACAAAAGAAATTAACATTTGTGAATCTGACAAAAGAGGTGGAAGTACCCCCATAGAGACATTTGACGTTTGTTGGTGGAACGGAGCACTTTATGTGGATTCACTGCCCCTTGAGGTTTTACAAACTTGCTATGGATTTAGATACGAGCTTGCTTCTCGATATGGCTATAGGAAAAAGGGCCTATGACGTATTGAGCAAGGAATTCAAGTCCCTATCCATATTAAACCATGACAATGCAATTTGGGATTGGGATGTTCCATAGAACAATCTAAGGAAAAGCCTTGGTAGAGTGTTAATATGATTTCTATCGAACCATTGAACCTCATTCACCCTAAGCTAATAGAGGAAAAGGAGCAAGCCGAGAATATTCCTCTGGATGTCTTCTCTTCTAATGAAGCACTAGAGGAATTTCTAGGCGTATACTCCTTGTTACCCCCTTATCATCACAAAAGATGTTTCCCATATAACTTGCATAGCCAAGCATATTTTAGGGAATCTGTCCTAAATTTTGATGAGGACCCTCTGTCTAACACCAGTGATGACACTGGAACACCTGAGAATGAAGACTGAAGTTCCCTTATAAAAGGGGATACTATCAAGGTCTCTATGGATCCAATAGCGCCTGAAAAGGTGATCAAAATCAGAAAGTGTCTTTCTTTGGAAGAAGCAAATGAATACTCTAACATTTTGCGTTCTCACCCCTACATATTCACTTGGACATATGAGGATATGCTCTATATTGATGAATCTATAGTGGTTCACAATATCATCCTATGTCCTGACTAAGATAGAGAAATTGTTAAAAGCAGGCTTTATCCATCCTATCGATTATTCCCCTTGGATTTCAAACATAGTCACCATTAGTAAACTTGACGGTTGCATTCGCATATGCATCAATTTCTGAGACCTTAATAAGGCTTCTCTTAAAGATAATTTTTCGTTACCTAATATAGATATGATTGTTGACTCGACTATAGGCCATGCATTGCTTTCTTTCATGGATGGCTTCTCGGGTTATAATCAGATCCGTATTAACCCAGATGATTAGTATAAGACAACCTTTACTACCCCATGGGGTACCTTTTGTTATGTGTTCATGCCCTTTGGATTAAAGAATGCAGGAGCTACTTACCAACAAGTGATGACCTTGATATTTCATGACTTCATTCACGAGATTCTAGAGGATTACATTGATGACATATTGGCCAAATCCGTAACCCGTCAAGGTCATCCTGAGAACCTTCGCCTTATTTTTGAAAGACTTCAACTCTACAAAATGAGATTAAATCCCCTTAAGTGCATCTTTGGCGTTAATGCTGACAAACTTCTGGGGTTCATAGTCTCTCATCATGGGATTGAGGTTGATACTAAAAAGATCGATGCTATCATTAACATGCCTCCAGCAAGGAATATCATCGAGTTACAAAGTTTACAAGGAAAGATTTAGGCAATTTGTAGATTCATATTTCATTTGGCTAATGATACCCTTCCTTTCACTTGTTTATTAAAAAATAATTTTTGCTTCATGTGGGATGAGGGATGTCAAAAGGCCTTTGAGTCGATGAAAGCCTACTTAGCCAACCCTCCCGTATTGATGCCAGCTATGCAAGATAGACCCTTTCTGCTCTACCTAGTTGCATCACCATATGCTTTAGTAGCTCTCTTAGCTCAATGTGATGACTCTAGAAAGGAAAGAGCAGTCTACTACATTAGCTGCATCCTGGTTGATTACGAAACTTGTTATTCCCCCATGGAAAGGCAGTGCCTTGCTCTTGTCTTTGCTACACAAAAGCTAAGGCATTACCTCCTCCATGCTGAAACCCACGTCATAGTAAAGATAGATCTTTTAAGGCATCCATTTTCTAGCACCGATTTAGAATGAAGGTTAGCGAAATGGGTTATATTGCTTTCTGAGTTCGACATAAAGTTTGTTACTCAAAAATTGATAAAGGGTCAAGTAGTTGTGGATCAGTTGGAAGGCTCTCCCTCATCTCATTCCTTTCCTAGTTTAGATTTATTTCCTGATGAAAACCATTTTACGATTGACCATGATCCTGAATGGAAAATGTATTTTGATGGGTCAAGGTGTCAAATTGGTTATGGAGCGGGGGTAGTCCTAATATCCCCCGAAGGCAAACTAGTTCCCTTGTCCTTTTGATTAGACTTTCCTTGTACCAATAACATTGTCAAGTATGAAGCCCTCATAGCCAGCTTACATGTCATGATAGCACTAAAAATCAAACACCTTTGTATCCTAGGCGACTTTGAACTTATAGTGAATCAAATAATGAGAACCTATTAGGCTAAGCAAAGTAAGTTGTCTCGGTACCAGAACCTTGCCTTGTCTTTGCTCAAACAATTTTCTTCTTTCACAATAGACAATGTCCGTAGGAGAGAAAATAGACATGCTGATGCCATGGCTAGTGCCGCTTCCTTGGTACTTTCCGAAGAAGATATGAAGGATTACCACTTCGTAGTCTAGGTCTTGCAAACCCTTGTAGTTCCTGAAGAACCCGAGGTTGAATTCCCCATGTGTTCCCATGTAGACTCTAGGGAATGGTTTTTTGATATCTATAACTATTTAAAAACTGAGAACTTCCTTGACGATGTGACAAAGAATGACCATGCTCGCGTGAGGAAGCTTTCAATTCGCTACATCATCCTATCAGACATCCTTTATAGGAAGGACTATAATGGTTTGCTTCTTAGGTGTCTTACAAAAGTAGAAATACCCCTTGCCCTTAAGGAAGTTCACGCAGGCTCTGGGGGTGGGAATTTTGGTGGTAGATCCCTAATGCAGAGATTGATACACATCAGATACTATTGGAAAACAATGGAAGAATATTCCTTTGACTTTTTCAAGAAGTGCCCTCAATGCCAACAACACAACCGACTCATTCACGCGCCTGCCCAAGAGTTACAGACCAAACTTCCCCTTGGCTATTCGCTAAATGGGGGTTGGATATTATTGGAAAGACATCACCTCCCTCTTCCAAAGGACATACCTTCATCATTACCGCTATGGATTACTTCAAAAATTGGGTCGAGGCCATCTTGCTCAGATCCACGAATGTTGAAGCTATTTGTAGCTTCCTTATGAACAACATCATCTCTCAATTCAGATTGCCCACTACACTTGTTTCTAACAATGGTACACCATTTAAAAACAAGGAAGTGAAGCAATTCCTTGAGAAATTTTACATCCAACACAGGTTCTCCACACCCTACTATCCTCAATCCAACGGTCAAGTAGAAGCATCAAATAAAACTCTTGAGCTTATTCTCCAAAAAATAGTTAATAAACACAGTAAAGACTAGCACATTCAACTAACATATGCTTTATAGGCCTATCGCACAAGTGTCCACACAACTATAGGGACAACACCCTATAACCTCGTGTATGGTGTCGAAGCTATCATGCCCTTAGAATTGGAATTCCCATCTTTACAAGTTTCCCTAAAAGGGCTAATTGATAATGAGACCTATCGATTCAACCACCTGCATCAACTAGAGATGCTCGATGAGTGCCGTTTACGAGCCCTTGAACATCTTAAAGCTTATCATTGGTGATTATCTAGACAATACAATCAAAGTGCACTCCCTCAAGCCTTTAAAATAGGAGATTTGGTTCTTTGTGAAAATTAGAGAAATGTAAATGCACCGCCCGACCAAAAGGGGAAATTCAGCCCTAACTGGTTAGGCCCTTACATTGTGATTTTTGTATATGACTTAGGTGCCTATGGATTATCATCTATGGATAGAACACCTTTGAAGGAGCTTGTTAATGCATGCATCTTTGTCATTACTATGCGTAATGTCATATGTGTTGCCTATGTGGTACTCTCTCTACAAAAAGAGTAGTAGTACTACATATGTTGACATTGTTCATTAACAAATTATGATAATTTTGTGTTATGAGTGACCATGTGCACGTGTGTGTGTGTGTCCATTAAATCATCATCATATTTAATTAACCTACAACCAAGTGTGTTTAATTAAATCATATTAGCATCTAATATAAACATACATCCACATGAGAAAATAACATCCATAGCCTGAACATATGAGAAATAAAAAACATGCACATCCAGATAAACAATGCCATGAAGCCAAAATCGATGTATCCACGTATATATATACACGATATATGTGTCCAATGTCATGTACATGTATTGGGCCACTACTACAAAAAAAGAGTGGCTATTGAATATATGTCTATACAAAAGGATTTACAAGTATGTATGAAAATATATATGCCTCGCTACAAAACTAATGTACACAAAAATTGATAATGATATCTAGATCACTAAGGTGTGGCTCCCAGACTCCTCTAGCTCTAGTGGACGCTCTTGAAGCCATGGGAGGGGCTGGACAGTAGTCATCGAGTGTGAACGATGAGAGTGTGATGCAGACAAGGTTGCTCGCATCCCTTTGATCTCACCTTGTAAGGAAGATATCATTAGCTCCACCTGTTGTAGCTGGTCCTGTAGTCGTTGAAAATTTGTCAGACTCACAGCTGATGACTTCCCATTGAGGTCATCGAGACAGCTCTGAAGGACATCATGTGCCTTCTTAGTGGCATCGGCCCTCCTCATAGTCATGTCTCGCTCGGCGAGCACTGTCCGTTGCTCCCTTGATAGCTAGTCACGTTTCCCTCACACGCTCGTCAACTCTATTTTCAATTGGACGATCTCTGCACCCTGCTCCTCATAGGAAGTCCATAGGCATGCAACCGGCTTGTGGCTAGGGGAATGACACCCCATAGATACCAGATGAAATGCCTCAAGGATGAACCCCTGAATCTATACAGCGGGGGCCACCTTTGATATGCACTGAGCTATGAGCCCAGTCTAACCCTATGCATCCTTTGCAACCATAGAAAAGGAAAAGATATTAGTATCACATGGCATATACATATAAGATACATGTATCATCAGATCAAAAAAATAAAACATAGAACAATAAACCATGTATACCTGGATCCCCCAGCTACCATGTCAGGTTAGGGTGAGGCTCAGTGCTTGGATCTGTGTTGTTAGCCTTGGTGGCTGCTCCTAGTGCCGTGAGTGATGCACCTACAGAAGAAGATGGTGCTGCTGAAGAGATAGGGGTTGCTAGTGGGGGATCTAGTCCCCTCCGTTGCCTCAGCTCACTGGTACTGCCTCCTCCTCCTCCTCCCTGACATGCTGCCGACCTCTCCTCTTGTCCTACGGTGGTGGGGATGGTAAGTCCCCTTGTGGACCAGGGTCCCCTCTTGGAGCACCCTTGCCAAAAATAGGAGCTAGCTGATGCCTCTCCCACCACCACACAAAATTTGCAGCTACGCCTACATTATCCCCCACTGCTAAGGGTGGAAAATCATGATCAGGCTCATCATCATCAGATGGGACTATATTTGTAATACTTAGGCGAGGGAGGTCCTTGACCCTCGTCGTGCTCCTATGGGCCCTAGTGTAGGTGGGCACATTCGGTGGTATGGTCTATGGTCATCCATGCTGTCATATTACCCGACTCCAGTAGTGGGGCACAATAATATAATCCTTACGCCTTATCAAAAAATGATCTCTCTACAGGTTCCTCATATACCTGCCATCATCCACCCACTTAAAAAATTTATAGGGCCTCCATCGAACCCTATCTATGGTGAGGGTATCAAACTGTAGGTCTTTGAACCTCCACTGGCCTATCATATCATACTAGTGGGCCATGGGGACCCCATATGGTCGTAACTAGGGAAAACCAACCATCCGAGTGCACATGATGTGGGCGAAGGCCCACACTTGCAAAAGTGTGCACGCTGTCAAGCTACGATACTCATAATGCACGTATCGGCCTAGCTCCTAGTAGAGGTGCGCTAGTATGCTACATCCCGAGGTGAATATGGTCCTCTGCTCTACCATCTCCCTAATAGTGTGGATGAGGCCCTTGTGTAGGTGTGAGCATCACCCATGAATCATGATTCGAAATGCAATGGTCACGACCATAACTCGACGAATTAATGACATTGTGGTCCTCGCCTAGTCATACCAGTTTGTGTAAATGTGTCTTGTGTCGTCACCACCGTCTGTCCTCCTCGTGTAGTAGTGGATTCCCTCCACCCACTCCCATGTTGACCATGTGTCATCCAAGGCCACTTGCCGTCCATGGATGGGTAGTCTGAGGATCTAATAGACATCCTCGAGAGTGATGATCATCTCTCTAATTGGTAGCTGGAAAGATGAGGTAGTGGCATCCCACCACTTCATAAGGGTTGTAAGAATCCACTCATGGTATTTCATCTCTGGCATAGTGAAAACATGCTAGAAACTGACACACTCCAAGAGTGTACCTCATCCGCTGATAAGCGATGTCTCTACTCGTAGACCAGTCGGTGCTCGCCCTCCAGGATGCTCCCGAATCTCTAAGTACTCTTGCAAAAAGTAAGAAATATTTGATCAGTATATTGGTATTTTACATAAAAATCACAAAAAAATATTTAAGACTTATGGGCGATGTGCAAATGTTTGCGCGCCGTGCACATGTCCCCCACCATTGTGGTCACCTCAAAGACGCTAGCTTGTCTCTGAGATGACAATGCGTAAAAAAGATGAAGGTGTTGAACATGGATGGCAATGCGGGTTAGGGATGCAAGTGCATAAAAAAGACTCCTATGCACCTCGCCGCCAGAAAAATTCTAAAAAATGCACAAAAAATTGCTAAAAACGAGCATTTGTGACTTACCTGGTCAACTTCGTGACCCTCAGCAACATCCCGATGCAACTGTTGCAGCCTCAACTCCTCATATTCTCTCCTACTAGGCATTTTGTTGAATTTTCTCTCATAAAATTCAACAATTTGCTCGTAGTGAATAGTGAAAATGTCCCTTCTAGGGGCCCACCTAGGTATATATAGGCCCCCCTAGGGCCCATTTTCCCTAGGACTTGTGGCTTCCTGGTTTCTCCTGAATTCACCCCACTAAGCTGGGGGAAAACTCAATAGGGGGCATAAGGTCATCTCTTGATCATATTTTCTTCCGAATTGATAGTTTTTTTCTTGATCATTCCTCTCTTTGTGGTAGCTTTCTTTTGATTTTTCAAAGATAACCTAAAATTTGAGTTTTGCAGGATGAAACTTTCGACAATTTCACAACTATTCAGATGTTGTTTATTGAGCTTGGATGCTGGGGGAATCTTTAGTATCGGCTATCTCGACTATGATGACCACTATGGTTTCTAATTGTTGGCACACAAATCTATAAAATTTGAAAATTTGGGTAAATTTTTTCTTTTCTACTTTAGTGAGGTTGATTTTTTCAAAATCAAGCCCACTAAAGTGGGGGAAAAATGTAATATTGCAGAATTGCACCTAGGGGCAATTACATATTTTTGCATTTTTGCCTAGCATTTATGACACCCTAAGAAATTATTGACAAAAACCCTTGGGTCAGGATTTCACGATTCTGACTCCAAGAGAACAAGTGGCTGAGCAATAGAAGCTTGGCAACGTGTTCCCCAGTAATACAGGCTCTAGATCAACACACGACGCACAAACGTCTACACGATTTGCTAGCATCTTGGCCATTTCTCAAGCTCAAAACATGGAATTTGGAAGGTTAACTCTTGTGACACATGTCCTAATGGTTACATTCTGAAAGTAATGACACTTTTCCGCCCTTGCAAGCATAAGAACCTCTTTTTTCCTCTCATTTGGAGGTTGGAAGATTGGAAGACTAGACACTAGCTCTCAAATTTGCTAGCACTTTGAGACTTCTTATCCTTTGATAGTAGCGCTCTCATAGGTGAAGCCATGCCGGACTAAGGTCCTCCCAGCAGCAACAGTAGCTCTCGAGCAAGCACTCAACGGTGCGTCTGCATGCTCTAGAGAGGGCCTTGGCCTATGGGTAACACTCTCTCTCCCTTTCTCGCTTTCCTTTTACAAGCATTTGTCTAATATTTAGTGGTGTGAGTTCTACTCCTCAAGTGGGTATTGCTTTCACCACACACTTATCGTGGTGTGAGTTCTACTCGTCGAGTGGGTATTGCTTTCACCACATGCTTTATATACTCCTTTTGCAATCCTTTCCAAATTGGTTGTCCGTGGAGGTGGGAACACCAAAGCGGAGTCTAACTAAGGGAGACCCCTATACAACCACCTAACAACTTTCTCCTTGATCTCTTGTGTGCAAGTTACGAAAAGGAACTTGGAGTGAAGATTCATGTGTCCAAGAAAAGGGTAAGCTTTCTCCAAGTATTGTGATATTTCCTTTTGTATTTGGCTTTCTAGTTAGTTAATAGTTCCATTTACATCACCCTTGATCCTTTGAGTAGGATTACTTTCTATCAGTTGAGTTCCTAAGTTCTTTGTTGCTTAGGATTCCAGTGCAACTTTTAGACGCTTGCGTGTCGCACTGGCATCCTAGATCTACGTTGACATCCTTTGGCCGAGAGCTCCCTCTTCTGGGATAAAAAACTTCTGATCTAGTTCTCTCAGGACCTCTGACTATTTCCCTTGAAGACATAACTGTGTTCTTGGTTCCTTATCACATTGCTATCTTGAGGTGTATAAGGGCAACTCATTCCCTAGTGATCTCTGGAGAAAAGAGAGACCTGTGTGGAGCGCATCCCTCTTATATCACGAAGAGTAAAGAA
The DNA here is from genome assembly GCA_007258455.2 of Sequoia sempervirens. NCBI lineage: Eukaryota > Viridiplantae > Streptophyta > Pinopsida > Cupressales > Cupressaceae > Sequoia > Sequoia sempervirens. The sequence goes on from VDFB02195088.1 coordinate 195,442, forward strand.
AACAAGGAGGATCTCATCGAGGAGTTCATTCGCTAGCTGATATTTTGAGAAGCACGTACACCTACACACAGAAAGAGGGAAAATGTTGGGTGGGTATATCAGGGCCTAGCTCAGTCAGATCCCCATTTAGGTGTTTCCACCTCCACAGACAACCAAGGAAATGAGATAAAGAAACAGTATAGTAAAAAGAAAATAAACACTACAAAGTAGTATTATGCTACTCAACCAAGTGATAGAGGAGAGGAGAGGGAGGCCTACCACCTCCACTAAGAGCACTTAAGGCTACTTAGGGGAGAAATGAGATAAACTCAAGCCTCTACTACAATGTCGTGGTCCCAAATGTGCTCTACCAAAGTGATGGAGTGAGCTTTGTTGTAATGGAATGCTGCTAAAAGTGTTGGATTGAATTATTGAAGTGGTCAAGAGCGAGCTCAATGCTTGGAAGAAGATGAAATGCTTGTTCCAGAGATGAATTTGAAGAAGGAATGAATAAAAATGACCATATTCAAGTCAGTCGGTCGAATAGGGAATTACAACTTCATTGCCAATGAGAAGAGTAATGCCTCTGCAAGTTTAGCCACAAGAATTTTCTAGGGACTTAAGTGCACCGCACAAACATTTGTGTGTTGTGCGGGCGTCCCTGACAGAAACACTTCCACCGACACTCAAAACAGGTGCCAAGTGGGATGCCAACAATGGGCTTAAGTGGAATTAAGCCTCTGAACTTGGTTTTCTAAGGTGGATAAAGGAGAAAAGGGGAATTGCATAGGGGATGCAAATTCAATCTTATACAATAAGATGGATAATGGTTATTCATTGTTATTGCATTATATATTATTTTTGATATGGCAAGGAAATCATTTTTGAATTGAAGTATCAAATTTCAACACAATTTGAGATGAAATATTTAAGGGCTACTAAGTTCATCTTAGGTTGGGCCAAAGCAATTATGTGGACTTAGTGTTGGAGAGGTTCAACATGATAGCTTGCAAATTCTTGTTTTGATGGGGACTAAGTTATCAATAGAGCAATGTCTAAATTCAACTAGTGGAATGAAGGATATACCTTGAGTACCTTATGCTAGTTTTGTTGAGAGATTAATGAGTAATATGGTCTATACTAGACCAAACATCACCCAAGTAGTGGTAGTCTTGAGCTAGTTCATGGGTAATATTGATGATAAATATATAGGTTTTAATACTAATTGATGAAGAATTCAATCTCTATCCAAATATGACTTCAATGGATGAGATACAAGGCTTTAACTACAACATGAAAAAGCTAAAAATTATATGCATATTTGAAATTAAGTTGCCTTAATGTGGAATTACCATGATTAGATACATCTTCTTCATCATTCTAAAAGTCAACCAACATATCATGCTTAATAACACCACATTATGTGAACTTATAACAACAATATAAATAAATAATAACATCACCATAAGATAGCAACATTAGAAAAATAAGAGCATCACATAACATAGGGTTTATGTGGAGAAATACTTGAGGGAAAAAAACCACTAAGAAAAGAGGCCAAGTATGTATTATCTTTAAATAAATGAGATTCCTGTTGTTTGCTGAAATTGCATCCTTATCAAGTTGCAGAACTTGATACTTCAGAGAAACATGGGAAGACCTCTAAAGTTGTGGGTTACTTGTAAGCAAAGGTCAACCTCTAGAGAAGGTCGGCTTCCTAGTTGGGTCATCACCTAACTACTGATCTTTGTAAGGAAAAGGGAGAAGGAGTGCATAAAAATGAAAATTAAATCCTATGGTGATACACTGAACTAACAGGAATCATGAAATAAAACAGATGAACATACACTGGAAAACTGATGAGAGTCATTTCATCTACTCAACATAAACTTTGTGAACTTATGCGTCATTCATGAAAAGGCTTAATCTGCATATATCTTTTAAGAAGGAAAGACGAATTTCACAACTTTAAAGTTCAAATGCAGACTTAGAAAAACACAGTTCAAAACTTGCACAATCTGAAAGACAAAAATGAACGTAGTATGAATACTAACACTAGTTTCTGAGGTAATATCTGTATTTCATATTCCAAAATCCCAAATGAGTTACAAAAGTTTGCTAATCTAAGAAAGGACTGCAAAAGCCACTAACTTCTAAAAAGCATAAGAAGAAAAACTTTTACAAAGAGGCAAAAATGCCATATATACAAAAAGGTGTCGGCCCCTGCCCTAGGGCTTACAAAAATGAATCGGTTGCTCAACACATTGGCCCTCAGATCTTTTGAAATAGAGTTAATGCTGCATTCAATGTGCATCCTCGTGTCCATGTCGGTGAAGGATCGCCCTCAAGAAAAGCCTCTAGATCTTTTGCAACTATGACATTTACTTCTGGCCTCCGTGTCCACTCTCGAACTTCCTTGAAGAGCTACCTTGAATGTTCTGCAACATTATCATTAATGTCGATCCACCTTTTCCAGTCGACATCCCAACTGTCCTTTCGGTCTCATCCTTTCTATTCTTCTCCTATTCTAGACCCTTCCGCAAGTTGATCTTCTTCGAGAAGCAGCATCAGGTTTATCCTGGTTAGATCCTTACAGACGAACACCTCTGTCTACCAAAAAATCCATCATTTTTTATCATAGAGAAAATCCATGTCACTACACTATGTTGATCTTCTTCATAGGGGTATTCAATCAGTCAAATGCCCAATGGATCACCTTTAGTTCTCTCTGATTGGTTGAACACATGCTACGTAAGATTCCTAGGCCGTCAAAAGCTATTCAGACCGAATCATATGTCGGTGAGACACTATCCGTGTCTCCTTGATGCGATTATACTCCACAGGATGGTCGACATAGCTTAGGACTGCCGGTAGGACTTCATATTGAGTTGCAGGAGTTAAATTGATATCCCAAAATTGTCGCTGAGACCATCGCTATTGGCAAGATATTGTAGTGAAGCCACAAGACCTTCAGCGAGACATAACATCGTCGGCAAGATATCATGCCGAGCTCAACTTCCTTTGGCAAGACCACCGTTTGTTAGTAAGACATTACACAGAGGCCTTCTATTCTTCTTGAGCCAACTCCTTTCTTTCGGTGAGACTCCCACTAGTCGACAAGACGTTATAGCGAAGCCCCCACCTTTTGATGAGACTCCAGCGAGTCGGGAAGACTTCTCCTTGAGGAACCCTTCTTTCATCGAGACCACCAGCAGTCAGCGGGACCTCATAGTGAACACAAACCGCTCTCCCCAAGCTCAAACATTTTGGCAAGACTTTATCAAGTTGGCAAGACCTTACACCGAAGCCACTATTCTTTTGGTGAGACATCTACCGGTCGTCCATACCTCATGCCGAACTCAAAAACTTTCGGCGAGACCTCATAGAGTCGGTGAGACATTACCCCGAAGCTCCATCCTTACATCGAAGGCAATCCCCTTCGGCGAGACTTCACGCAGTCGGGGAGACATCATCCCAAAGCAAATCATTCCCCCTGACGCCACCCTTATGAACAACTGTCAGTGAGACATCCCAAGTGAAGAGAGATATAAAACTTCACAGCAACCGAGATGTCTTGGCGACCATGAGGATTTCAAACGGGTATAACACATTGCTAGTCAGCAAGACATTCAGTTGGTCTTAATGACTTTCTTCTTTTGAGGAGTTTTATGCCAGATCCAAATGAGGCATGCTTTCCAATAGACCTCCTTGAGAAATATCATTGGGTGTATGATTTAGTCCTGCACAACAATGTCCCTATTTGGCCTTCATGAACACCTGAAACATAGACCCCTGCCTGATTGAGCCCGTAGGTGAAAATCGGGTAACAATTCCAATACCTTCACTTCCAATCTCCTATTTTCCTCTCCCATGGCAACACTTGTGCACATATGAACAATCTCTTTATACCTTAACCTAGATCCTTATTCATGTAATGTAAATTTACATTCAATTGTTTCTTTTTATTTCTACATCTAAGAAGCTGATTTTATAGACTTGTGAAGAGGTTTAATGCATCACACATGGCACCCAAATATGGATTTTCATTCCAAACATCCCCAACCCTTGGATTTCCTCCTCAAAATATGAAAGGACATCAATTTTGGCTCCAATCTTTTCCTCCAACTTGGGCACCCAAACTTGGAAAATTAGAATTATATTAAATGTAATAATTGACAAAATACCAAGAGACACATGTTGCCTCTTTCCAAGAACCCACTTGGAGAATACCAATAGTCACTCATTTGTACTTTTCTTTATCTTTTACCAACCCATTCTAGACTTCCACCTTTGGGGAAAATAATATTAAATATTTATGTCCATAAGTCACCTTTAATGTTGCTAGTGGAACCCATCACCCCTTATGAATGTAATACAAACAATGGTGAGAATAAATATTATAAAATATTTTTCTCAATACACTTGAAATGCCTAGTGACACTTTCCAAGGATTTTGGAAGCATGCAATATGACATAGGATTTACAAGGTAGATGACACCTTAATCTTAACATTCTTCCACTTGACATCATACATTGGTAAATACACCCATAAAAATCACAAACAAGGGAAAAATATCCCTTAGCCAATTATGTACCACCTGGATCTTCACCATGCTCTCATGCTCCAACATGATACTTGCAAAATAAACCATGATAACCACCATCAAGAAAAAAACTCCTTACGTCCTCCAACATGCCACCTATGGAAGAAAAAGGAACATGTCGAGGTGAAACATATCAAATATCACTGAAACTTGCACCAATATTTACATGAACCAAAACATCAAATTAAAATGATAACAAAGGCTTTGAGTAGCTGGCTTGATTAGACCAAATGGAATAGCAACCATAAGAAATTGTAACTCATCCAAGCTAACCATACCTCAAATCAAGATATAAAAATCATAGATAAAACTTCATGCCATCAACATACCGACCCAAAATCTGCAATAAAGTCTCCATAAATCTATACTCTTATCTCAAATGCAACATACTAATGCATAAATGATCATAGACAAGGCCAAATACAAAGTATGAATAAACACTAAAAAATCTCATGGATATAGACAATCCACATCCAAGTCATCCCACTCCAAGAAAACAGGTGGCTAATCCACAACCTACATAACTCATAGATCCAAATCCAATAAAACATACAAACTCATCATCACATTAGTAAACAATAAACCAATATATCAAAGAGGATAACCAAACATATATCTAGAAACTCCCATTGCATGAGTAAAGTCAAATTTGAAAACAATCAAAGCATACCGAGTCTACCTATAGTACTTCACATAAAGGATGTGGCTAATTCCTCTATTACATAGTTTGAAGGAAACATACAATGATATAAAAATCCTACAAATAAATATGTTGCAATACATCTCTCACCACTAGTCTCCATAGCTCTCCCAAGTTCTTCACACTCAACCATGTGAATACAAACATCTAGTAAGAAGAACAAGACAAAAGAGAGAATCTAAAAATCAAACCATATTCTTGTTCCACACTAACATGTACTAAACTACATAAAGTAAGATATCCTTCACCATTCATAAATTGAACGGATATCAACATCTAACATTCAAATCAAATTAAAATATGGTAGAAACAGATGTAAACCTCTCATATTGAAGGTAGATAAAAAAAACCAAACATTCCAACAAGAAAGGGAATATGCCCAAAGCCACATACCATTTCATGTACCTCTTTGGAAATAAGTCGTGACAACTAGATGCATAGCTCAAGACCAAAATAAAGAGAATAATGAAAATCCATATAACCATGCATCTTATTCTTAATAAGTCCTCATAATTTTTATATTCAATACTATCTCATATGAGAAGACAAGATACAAAATAAAGAATGCATTTGATATTTAGGCAGATAATAACTCTCAAATCATTCACCTGTCGAATAGACAAAGAGTGGGATACAATATTGTCTTATGTACACAACACCAAGAAATGACAATATTATCTTTAGGTTCATAATGGATTCACATCCATAATGAGGTGTAGGCTCCTTGATCTTTCTATTGAAATCCCCATCAAAGGGTAACTATCTCAACATATGATCTCCATAAAATAAGAGATCTCTTAGCCTCACTCAAGTCTCTCTCTAGTCTAGTCTCCATGAGCATCCACTAATAAATCCATGCCAAATTCAAATGCAACCCTACAAATTCATGAAGCTCCAATAAAATTATTAATACTTGTTGAGAACATGGTGAATTAGTATCTAACAATTCTTTATTTTTCAAAACTTAACCAATCACAATTAAAACCATTTAAATAATATCTATAAATTAAAGACACAATGAGAACACACTATTTACATGGAAAACCCTTTTGGGAGAAAACCACATCACAATATTGCAAACATATTATATTTAATCTTCTTCTTCTTGCAAGCTTCAACCTACTATCAAAGGCTCAATTATCAATATCAATTGAGCTCCAACTCAATAAGAGGATCTAATGTCTATTTGATAGGCTACAACCTATTGGAGGCTCCAACCCCCACACATCGAAAAACTTAGCTTCAACCCAGTAAAAGGCTCCAACCTTTGGAGGCTTCAATCCCCACAAATCTAATCCAAACTTTCTTGTAAATTTGATAACTAATCACAAATTTGATCCACAATCCAATAGTAACCTTATTTTCAAGTTTGATCACAATAAAATTCTCATAAATATTATTACAATAATGTCCTCTCTTCTTCCACAAACTTGATCCAAATCATGCACCAATTCCTTTTGCAAAAATAGTCATAATTATGTCAATATCTTCACATGGAACTTTACCTTATAATCTGCTCTAAATTTTCTTTACAATTTTCTTTTCAGCTAGCACTTATTGTCATAAAATATTACAAATATTCTCTAAATTAGGCACAATTTTTGTTGTAAATTTGCAATTAATTTTTCACTAGTGTTTGCACATGTTCTTCATATATTTTTGCATTTATTTTCATTAAAGAGTTGTATATATTCTTCAAAATAAATTTGAAGGACTCTTCATAATTTTCTGCTCTTAACTTTTCCTTTTTGAATCTTTAATAAAAAATAAATCAGTTAATTTCTTATCTTCAAATTGATTTCATCAATTCCCTCTTATACATTTTCAAATTCTATGTCTTTGATGAATAGATGTATCTTTCCACAAAGTCTATCACCCCTCCCAAGGGATACACCTCTTCAAAAGGAATCATTTCACTTCAAACTAAATCACAACCCTTTATATATTAATCCTCTTTTCAATATTAACCTTTAATTACTTTGGGAAATAAGGGTAGGCCTTATTATTTGTCTTATTTAATTCATGCACCACCCTTATTTCATTAGTTGACCAATGCAAAGGGATGTTTTGATTTTATAAAATCTTTACTACTTATCCAAGGTTCACTACTTTTCATAGTTATATAATCACTACATTTTTTAAGTGGTTGGCCAATATCTTTATATTAAATTTATTTTTCCTTTATTCATTTTAGTTGTTCACTACTTCTTTTAATTTATTTCTACTCCTTAGTTATGTGCATCACTCCTCTTAACTCCAAAATAATCTTACCTTTGGATATATTAATTTAGTTTTATCATAAAATAGGTCAACCATCATAAGGCATTGTATCTTCTTCATTTCTCCATGATACATATAATCAGACTTTCATACTTCTATGATTCTACCATATAGCTCAAAGGTATATGGTTCAATCCATATTTATATATTGTGTTTTTTTTCAATTTCTTCTACAATAGACAATGTCTATCATTGTTCCTCTTACACATTCATGTCTTGTTCCTTTTACATATCCATGTCTTAAGATGATCCAACTTCACACCATGATACTATCACTTTGATGTTAGCGACAACTACCTCATCTACTCATCAATAATGACAATATTGAATACCTTCATGACATTAATGACAACATGTCCAAGTTTTCCCTTTGACATCAATGACAACATTTCCAACAATCTCCCCCTTTGTCATTGATGGAAACATAAATAATAATCCTCTCTTTTTTTTTTCTCCCCCTTATTCTATCTCTTCCCCTTTGACATCAATGGAAAAGGGACACTTAGTATATTTTTTTCTTCAAGATATGATTCTATCTCTTTTTGTGATGCTCCTCCCATTTGTAAGGCTCCCCCTTTCATGGATATTTTCTAATTCTCCCCCTTGCTCTAATATTCCTCTTTCTTGAAATCTATTTTCTTTATAACTATCTTTTAGTGTGGCTCTCCACTTTCTTATAGTTCTCCTATTGTCCATCTCTTTCCTCTAATTGTTTGAAGTCTTTTATGCAAGATTTTTTTTCCATCCTTCATATATTATCATCAAATACTTTGTAACATTCTATGCATGATATTTCTTAATTGATTTCCACTCTTGCTCATTCAAACATTGTCATGTTATAACCTTCATCTTCAATGTTCTATGAAAAATTTCATTACCTCATTATTATTGTAGGTTGATATCTTTGACTTGAATACTTTCATTATTTTCAATGTGTCATACTTCTTATGCCTTCATTCCCACTGTACCTTGTATTTAAATTTTTTTTCATGCATCATTTGTCAACTGTCTTGTTATACATGCTTTGAATTATACTTTTCTAGAGTGTTTATGATTTTTACATCTCATATCTTTAACCTCCATCATCTTAAGAACATAACTCAATGATGTTCTTGTATCCTTAACCATTCTTAAGTCTCTATTTCTTTTCTCCAATTATATATTCTCTTTCTCTACTAATTCTTCCCTTTTGATCAATGAAAATGGATTGCTTGTATAGAATATGCCTTTAGTTGATTAATCTTGAGTTGTCTTCTTCATGGAGCCAACAAAACCTCTTTTTTCACTTGTTGTCTCCACTTCAGTCCTCAAATAGTTCTGTTGTTCCTCAAGCACTTCTATTCTTGTCCCAACCATCATTTCTTGCTTGTGTTTTACAATTTATTGCCTTATGACCAAAATGGTTGCATCTATAGCATATTATTTCATCTTTTCTATTTGAAAACCCATAAGAACTTTTATTCTTGATCCAACCACTATTTCTCACATGTCTCTGACAATCCATAGCTTTGTGACCATAGTTATTACATGAATAACAATAACCATAAAAGGAGTATCGAGACTTGTTCTATTGTGCTTTCCTTGGAGGAAATGATCTTGTAAATTTCTTCTTGTTGTCTCTAGGAGGAATATTATTTTTCTATGGGACATTGTTTTCCTTCCTTTTTTTGTTCTCATTATTGATGGAAGTCTTGATAATTTTTTCATAACCTTTTGGTTTTTCCTCATTTCCTTTCTTTTGTTGTTCATTTGAAGGTTTATATTCATTTGCTTCATGGCCAAAAATTGTCTTCATGCATGATGAATTTTTCGCATATATAATGTCATCCATTGTTTCGGTACTCTTATCAACTTTGTGGCTATTGTCTTGCTTGGTAGTTTTTTTCTCTAATTTCATTCTTAAGTAACCAAGTTCAAATTTTTACTTCTCACAATCTTCTTCTTTTATGCTCAATAAATTTTTTGCTTCTTCCTCGATCCTCTTTGCTTCTTCAATTTTGAATTTTAGATCTTTGACCATCCTTTTCGCTTCTTCAAGGGCTCATAAGATTTTTGCCTTAGATTCACTTTCTTCTTGAACTTTTTAATTTAGAAATGCATTTCTTCTTTTAAGTGAATGAATCTCATTATACACAAGATAAATATCTTCCTCAAGATCCACATCTTCATCAACCTCATTCTTATTATCTTCAACATATTCTTCATCTTTTCATTTTTATCACCTTTTGCTTTCATAGAAATGAAAAGTATTTCTTCTCTTGAATCTTTCTCTTTTTTTCTTTTGTCTTCACCTTTGACCTACACACATTCAAAAACACAATGATCAATTTTATCACAATTAAAATTTTTATACTTACCTTTATCTATGCCAAATTCTTCTTTGAGATTTCTATCAATATGGGCTTCCTTTTCATCTAATTCATTGCTCATGCTATTGCTTGATTCATGCTTTGAAATTTTCATCTTTTTTGATAATTTAAATTTTGAATTTTATTTAGATGATTTCTCTTTTTCTAACTTCATTTCTTCTTCTCTTTTACACACAAGGTTATCTCCATTTTTCATGACATTATTCTTTTGTTCTATTTCCACGTGTATTCCAAGTGCCACCTCATCATTTTTATTTGGTTTTATTGGTGCATGTTTATCAACATTCTGTTAGTATTTCAATTTCCCTTATTTCATTTTTTTTCCCATATGTGCTCTTGTGATCTACCTTCTAGCGATTAGGCTATTTGCAAAGGAACCTGCTCTGATACCAATTGTTGAGTACATGGTGATACTGAGAGGGAGTTGAATCAATCTCCAACAATTCTTTAATTTTTAAAACTTAACCAATCACAATTAAAACCATTCAAATAAGATCTAGAAATTAGAGACACTGTGAGAACAAACGATTTACATGGAAACACTTTCAGGAGAAAACTACATCACAATATTGCATATATATTATATTTAATCTTCTTCTTCTTGTAGGCTTCAATCTACTATCAAAGTACATCAATTCTCAATATCAACTGAGTTCCAACTCAGAAAATGTCTCCAACCTCTACTTGATAGGCGACAACCTATTGGAGGCTCCAACCCCCACACACAAAATTGAGATTCAACCAAACAAAAGGATTCAACCTTAATTTGAAAGGCCAAAGTTTGGAGGCTTCAAGCCCCATAAATTTGATCCAAACTTTATTCCTTATAAATCTAATAACTAATCACAAATCTGACCCACAATCCAATATTAACCTTACTTTCAAATATAAGCATAATAATTCTCATAAATCTAATTACAATAATGTCCTCTCTTCTTCCACAAACCTGATCCAAACCATGCACCTATTCCTTTCAAAAAATGGTTATAATTATGTCAATATCTTCACATGGATCTTTACCTTATAATCTACTATAAATTTTCTTTACAATCTTCTTTTCAACCTACACTTATTCCACTCTATAAATTTGTCATAAACTCTTACAAATCTGCTCTAAATCAAGCACAAATTTTTGTTGTAAATTTGTAATTAATTTTTCACTAGTGTTTGTACATTTTCTTCATATATTTTTGCATTTATTTTTCATACAAGAGTTGTATATATTCTTCAAAATAAATTTGAAGGACTCTTCATAATTTTTTGCTCTTAACTTTGCCTTTTAGAACCTTTTAATCAATTAAATAAATCAGTTAATTGCTTGTCTTCAAATTGATTTCATCAATTTCATCTTATATCTTTTTAAATGTTATGTCTTTGATGAATAGATGTGTCTTTCCACAAATTCTATCACCCCTCCCAAGGGATACACCTCTTCAAAAGGAGTCATTTCACTTCAAACTAAATTGCATCACTTTATATATTAATTCTCTTTTCATTATTAAGCTTTAATTACTTTAGGAAATAAGGGTCAACCTTATTATTTGTCTTATTTAATTCTAGTGCCACCCTTATTTCATGAGTCAACCAAAGCAAAGGGATGCTTTGATTTTATTAATTTTTTATTACTTATCCAAGGGTCACTGCTTTTCATAGTCATATAATTGTTTCATTTTTAAAGTGGTCGACCAACATCTTTATATTCATTGTATTTTGCATTTATTCATTTTAGTTATTCACTACTTTTAATTTATTTCTACTCCTTAGTTATATGTATCACTCCTCTTAACTCCAACATAATCTTACCTTTGTAGATATTAATTTAGTTCTATCATAAAATAGGTCAACTATCATAAGGCATTGCATCTTCTTCATTGCTCCATGATACACATAATCAAACTTCCATACTTCTATGATTCTACCATATAGCTCAAAGCTATATGAGTTGGCCCATATTTATATTGTGTTTTTATTCAATCTCTTCTACAATAGACAAAGTCCATCATTGTTCCTTTTACACATTCATGTCTTGTTCCTTTTACATATCCATGTCTTAATCTAATCTAACTTGACACCATTTATACTATCCATACCATGATACTATCACTTTTATGTTAGCAACAACTACCTCATCTACTCGTCAATAATGACAATATTGAATACCTTCATGAAATTAATGACAACATGTCCATGTTTCCCCTTTGACATCAATGACAATATTTCCAAAAATACTCAAAACTAAAGAGAATAATCAAGAGCATTGTCAAAGTTCCAATTATAGAATCAATAACATATCATGACATCATGATCTAACATACCATCTAAGGAGATCACATGAAGATAAGCATACATCATCAAATGATGAATCCACATCACTGTCAAAGCTCCCATTGAACCATGTAACCAAGCTCTCCAAGCATCGTGATGACCATCTCCTAACTGATGATCCTCCATGGCATCAACATAATCAAATAACTCAACACCATGAGCTCCCAAAAGGTAAATTCAAACTATAATCTCCAAACCAAGAAGATACAATTGTCACACATCCTTTATCAATAGAATCGAATATGTCATTAAACTCTCACTAAAATATAAATGTAGAATCTAAGAGCTCCTTATGACACCAATAACCATTACAAAATACCATACATATTCTAATCAAATATTATCCATGGATTGCCACACAATATAATAAAAATAACTTAGAACCAAAATATTGAAATAAAGAAGATAGAACACATTATGTAACTACATAAATATCAAGTTATACATGACATCATGACCAATATCATTGTCAAAACTCTATTGAAAGTGAACAAATCTTTTCATGCACCATAAAATATTACTATACCTTCAAATGAACAACTTGAAACATAAAAGTATGGTACACCCTAATGACCAAAGGTGTACTGTCCCATCATTTCTAGGATTTCATTAAGATGCAAATCAACAAGGTGAATAGATTGACTTACAACCTCCTAGGTGAGTCAATCAAACCTGAATCTGCATCTATTTGAGGATAAGACTGATTTAGAAATGATTTGGACTGATTAACATAATTAAACCAAATGACCTAATATGAAAAATGCAATTTCTTGAAGATGAACAAATGTAAACAAAATCTTGAAAGTGGATTTGGAAAGTGCAGACTGATATGTACCTGTCACCAAAATTTGGATTTGAGGTGTTGTAGAAGGATTGGGCCACCCTTGGGTGATTGGGTCTTTTTAGGGTATCTTTCTCAAATTTTGGGGTCCTTTGGTGCTAGATCTAAATTTCTATTTTTTGCTCGTCCCACTGTCAAAATTTTGTGAATAGATTATGTAATGGAGTTTTTGTGTCTTGACAACTTTGATGACAATAAATGCAACAATGCAAAATGGATCTTCAAAATCTCTTCAATCCTTTACAAACTTACAACCTACACATTCACAAAGAGAGCATATGTTGTTACATATAGGTTCTTTCCTCAATCAAACCTCATGTAAGTGTCCATTTCCACAATGGCAATGCTAATGATAAAATCTTAATGGAAAGGAAGGAAATGATGAATGAACACATGTTGCAACTCACCACTCTTCAATGGCTTCCTCAAAGGACTAAAGACATACACATCACTTCAAGGATTTGGATCTTGCTTGATAGATTTTATTGAATTCTTTGGAGATCGACAACAATGTTAGTCTTCACAAAACATGAACATGAACACACATAGAATTTGGCATGATGTTGGATCTTGAATTGTTGTAATAAAATCTGATAATGTTGCTCTTGAATTGCTCAATAATTCTCTTGATAATAATTTTTTCTCTCGAATGCTAGAAGGTGTTTGTTAATGTTGCTTAGATTTTAAATGATAAAAGACTAGGTATTTATAGGCATTTTTCTAATTTCCCAAAAATTAGATTCCAAAAATTCACATTTCACATTTGAATTTTGGATATTAAAATACCACCAAAAATATATTTAAATTTGGCTTCCAGCTAAGAAGGGGGATCTAGTCACCCATTGGGTCTTGGCCCAAAATTCTAGGACACTCAAAGTTGGGGACAATTTAATGATTGAATGTATTTGTTGAATACTTTCCATCGTCGAAAAATGATAAAAATTAGGCTTTGAAATACATAATTTGAAAAATTAGAAGCTTAATTAAGTCCAATAAATTAGGGGGCCAAAATATAATGTGAAATTGTAAGTGTATAATTTTCTACACAACATTTAGCCCCCACTTTAGTGAGAGTATGAACTTATGCTCAAAATCACACTAAAGTAGAGGAACATGTCAAGAGGGGTTCAATTGTCCAAATGTTAGAGAGATAGGATGAATAAGGATTAAGAAGGGTGATCAAGCCTCAGGATCTAAGATCTCATGGAAAATTGACATAAGCACAAAGGAACACACATTATGATATGCAACAAGACAAGATACACAAACATAACATGTCAAAGTAAATGCAAGAAAAAAGATAACAAAAGGGTATGGGCTAACAAGCTTTATTATGCTAGCAACCATACAGATAGGAAGACACATAGGCTAGTGAGGACAATTTTTCACTAGGTGAGCTCCCAAAATAGGTAGAAAAATGTGAAACACACACTAGGTCTACAAGGTGTGCCCATAACTATACCAAGAGTTGCATTCCCTGATAACCTTGATAAAGTGCTAGAAAATGATCAAATTCTATGCCAATGTTTACACTAGGTTCATCCCTTGTTAAAATAGTGAATCCAAGAAAATATAAAATGTCAAATGTTAATGCACCACTAATTTTAGCCTCTAAGAATAAAATAAAGCAAAAATAATTCCAATTGTCAATGTTAGTGCATCACTAAGTTCAACCTTTGTGAACAAAGTGAAGTAAAAAATAATGCCAATGTATGCCCCCACTTTAAAGAAATTGTTGAACACCATGATGTGAGCAATTACTTTAAAGTAGAAAAAAATGATAAATTCTATGCAACAAAAGATCACAAGAGCTTATTTGGAAATCCATATGCCAATGACATGTTTTCAAATAAACTACATCATGATAAGGGGTTACCCAAAAAATACAATGCCATGAATAAAAGAATGTGTACATTGAGGGATCCATAGATTTGGGGTCAATATACATCTTTACTACAGTAATATAATAGAAAGAGAAGACAAACAAGCCTTTTGGGTCAACATGGAAGAGACCTAAATGTCTTGACACTTTGCATCATCCCCAAAAGGAAAACACAAGACAAAAGGAAAAGGAAAATTTTATGACATATAGAAGAATTGAGATACAAATAGAAGAATGTCACAATAGGTTCATTTTCTTTGTATCCCTATGCCAATGGAGCAAAAAGGGTCATATAAAGAAAACTCACAAACATAAATACATGCTAGGAAACACAACATGGGAGATCACATCACATACAAGAAAACACAAAAAAAACATAGAAAGTAAACACACAAAAGAAGTACTTCACATGCGAGCCAACCTAGAGAAGGTCGTCTACATCCCAATCTTATTCATCATAAATGGAAGATGAATAACTAGCTAAAGGGACTACAACAAGTGTTGCACTAGGAGAATCAACAAGTTCAACAAGTGGTGGGTCACTCTCATTAGGAGGATCATCACAATTTCCCCATCTAAGTTTGTAGAAGTGGAAAATAATAAATTCAACTCATTATGCACTTCTTCATCAATCTTAGCAATCTCATCATCATCATAATCATCTAAATTAATCACAATAGGAGGTTTTATGATAATTGCATTTGAATTCTCTTGTTTTGGTTTGATGTCTTGTTTTGCTAAAAGTTGGGTTTCTTCTTGAGTTATTTCCATAGGTGTGGGTGGTGTTGGTTTATCCTTTTCTTCCAATTGGCGAGTGATATCATGACATCTATGTCTTATGTTATTTAGCTCTTCAATTCCTTTTTACATGGTTTTCAAGTTGTGATGGGGTAGGAACGAGTTTATCAACCTTCAGTCTCTTGTCTTCCCTTATGGAGGAATGGAAGGAACCATCGGGGGTTGGGAAACCACTGTATCTTTAGGTCTATATACTTGTTTTACCTTTGGTGGCACAAAAGGAATTGTTTTATTGTCTATTGGTATTTCATAACAAATTTAAGAAAATTTATAGTACAAAAATAGAGAAAAATAATAAGCACAACTTTAACATAGTATTACTCCTTGGCACGGTGGAACTCCCATTGGGTACTTAGACCAATCATCCGTGGAGGCAAAGGTTGCATTCATAAGTGTTTGGTATGCCATCAACAAAGGCTACTCCAAACTTTGGGTGGAAGGTGACTCCATGAACATCATAAATTATCTACGTGGCACTCATCCTCTAAGTTGGAATGTCGACCATCTTATCAAGGATACGATAATTATGTTGCAATCTTGTGATGAGACCCACGTCTCTCACGTTTACCGAGAAGGAAACTCGTTGGAAGATTTTTTTGCAATGAGGCTATCAACTTAAATGAATTTTGTTCATGGGAGGAGGGTTTGATCCTTCCTGAGAAATCTAGGAGTTTATTAAGGAATGATGGCATGGGATGAGGTGTTGCGACATTTATGGTCTGATACCTTCTTTCATTTTGCATGCTTTGTGGGAAGTTTTTAGCTCTTTGGTCTTTAGTTGAGTTGTTTTCACGAGGGTCTTGTGAGTTTTGTGTTGGTTGCAATTGGTGATGACAGGAGTTGAATCGAGCTGCACTCTTGTGGTGACATTTAGAGAAAGAAGAAACTCTGGAGTATTTTGAGCCATGGGAATTTCACTCCATTTTGGGAGAGATATCATGGGCATGACCCTAATGCCTCTGCATAATTTGTTTCTTTTTGGCATAATCGTAATCTAAAGGTTAAAGTTCTGGAAGTGGAGGTTAATGAGGACTTGATTTCCATTGTCACAGGGATGCCGACTGTGGGTCAAAGTTTTTTAAGGATGTTACCCCTTAAATTTTTATTTTAAGACAATGTTGTTTAAAAACACATCCTTTCGTGGTAACTTGTGTGTCCACCTCCTGCAATGATTTCATAACTGGGCTTCTACAACCACAATTTAGAGATTGGACATCAAATCTGAATAGTCATTCAACCACTATGAAGGTGCATTTAACTTGTCAAACTGGGGACGTGAACTTGAAATGGGTCGGCACTGTATGTGCACTAGGGGCTCAAGTAGTCACTGCATCCTACAACTAAGAAACACAATACTAAAAGTAAACTATTGAAAATGAAGTAAAGTGAATACTAAGCATCAACCAAGAACTATGCTGAACTAAAATACAAAGTGAGAATGAAACATTTGAGAAAAAAATAGGGACTACGCCGTTTGCTTTGGCTGCAAGAACAGACTCAGAATGGACTTCTAGTGGCTGTAGGAACAGTCAATGCCAAATTTCAAACTAAGCATTAACAACAAATAATACTAAGCTATTGCTAAACTAAGAGAACAAATTACCCACCAAGTGGGCCCCGTTGGATAAGTATCCTCTATACTAACAAAAAATCAGATGTTTGAACTCAGAACTTTATTTTCATTCACTATAAATTGTGCATACAAAGAGTAATGTATGTGTATCATTGAAATGAGAGTACAATGTAGAATCGTGCAACCTTCTAAAGAAGGAGCATAAAATTATTATTTATACTATAGCTAACAAGGAAGTCAACTCCATGACTAGGAGGACACAATTTAGGGAAAGCAAGGAAAAGTGGAGTGGTGGCAGTTACGTGCGCATAGAATCCAGGAAGACATTCAAGTCAAGCACAAATTCGGCACAACAATAACGCCCATGCATGCTCGATCATTAAGGTCCATTGCAAGGAGGTTACATTTGGTTACATGAAGAATCTTTGCTGCCAGCTACCTTTGACCTAGAGTGGCTTCTTAGCTGGACGTTATGGAGCATGCCCAACTAGCGATGCCCTCCATAATTGATGTATTAAGTCTGCAGTCCAAGGTTAGTACGCACAATAATTGCACATCAATAACCACTCTAACACTAATTAATCACATTCAAAATCAACATAGATGACCCACATATTGTGCCAAATATCATTAAAGCTTGTAGAGATAGGGTAATGTCAAATTTTAATGGTTTGAGGGAAACATTATGTCAACGTTAACACTTAAGCATAAAAATCCATGACATCAATGAGCAAATAGACTATAGATTTTACCCAAACTAGACCAAAAACTAGGCTCATCATTGTGCAAGTCATGGCTTCATCAAATTTTATAATTGTCACGGTCTTGTCAAAATCTCGAACCAAGTCAC
The DNA here is from genome assembly GCA_007258455.2 of Sequoia sempervirens. Lineage (NCBI taxonomy): Eukaryota > Viridiplantae > Streptophyta > Pinopsida > Cupressales > Cupressaceae > Sequoia > Sequoia sempervirens. The sequence goes on from VDFB02195088.1 coordinate 213,643, forward strand.
TAAGTTCTCATATTTTGAAATCACTCGACCCTTTATATCTTCTGAAATGATGTTCTGTGTTATCGGGATATCGACAGTTCTAGAAACTTCAGAACTCCTGACTTATGGTTACAAGGTTCTAGTTTGTAGCGATGGGGTAACCTCAGTTGGATGTGTTGTTTTCAAAGTGTCAATGTAATTAATGAAGTGTACAATGCCTTTAAGGAATGTCTTCTCTAATTTCTTGAGATGACAATAAAAATTTAAATGTAATCTTTAGAGATTCCCTAAGAAGACAACTCTTTAATAAGGAAGTTGGCTATTTGCCTGGAAAATAAATGACCACTCTTCACTACTGAAGTTAAATAGATTTGCACATAAGAGAAGGTGGAAAAGATTTTCTATTTCAAAGATTTTCTTAAAATGGTACTTCAAGGTGATATCCAGGAATGGGAAGATGAACTTGTTCCTATTCTCCAACCTGATGTGAATTGGGTAGAGGAGGAGCAATTCGACATTGTTTCTTAGCTACGTTCATTGGCATAGAAGGAGAAAACTAGTTATGTGGAATAGAATAGGACCATCCATGTTTTAGATAAAGAAGAGGAACATGATGAATTCAAAAATTTGGTTATGGAAATGTAACTGAAGTTATATAGAGTACCGACTCCGTCGGTGGATTAGCGATAGGCATGGAATCTTTCCGCAACAGGGAATAGTAACATCTTTACTTAAAACGGTTGTCATTGGTCGTTTTCAAGACCGTTACTTTTTGTAATGTAACAGTTTCAGATGTACATGTATATATATTGGCCTCTAGGTTAAAGATAGGCATCTTTTTTGGGCTGGGCAAGGGTTTTCTTTGATATAGTTGGTTGTGTAGGGTGTTGAGCCTTTGTGCTTAAGATTTTGATATTGGAAGAATAAATAGTGTTTTTTAAATCTTTGCATTTATAATTTTTTTTTTTAAATTGTCAATAGATTTTGTGCTCTTGTAATTGCCTTCCGATATTAAGTCTATCATGGCTGACTATAGGTGAAATTAGTTCTGGAGCTTTGAATGCAGAATGAATCATCTATTAAAAAAGAAAATTCTTAGCTTGTCTTTTTCCTTTCTTTTATGGGTGTGGAATAAATGGGCTTTGTATCGTTTGTTTACATTCATTTCCTTCTGAATCTATTCATCGCATTTACTTTCATGGTTATGGGTAAATGTTAGTTCATCCTTTTTGCTTTCCGATTAAAAGCATACCCCGAGTTTTTCATTGTTCAAAGGAAGCTGCGCCTTGTAAAATAAGTAGAGAGAACTTGCAACTACTGAACTGTTGGTACTATTTGTTCTTCCCTTGGGAAATTTGAGTAATTTTTGTAGTTATTTTGAAGGAGAAATCTGTCACTTTACAAATTTTTGGCGACTCCATTGGGGCGTGGTGTAGTCTTATTCCTTAGCCTTTTGATAGTACCTTGGTGAAAGAAGTGAGGTTGGTGACTCCGTGAAAGATTTGAATATGGAAAAATGTTTTGGCATATAGGAAGAGGAGATGATAGTGATGATAGCAATGATGAAAGTTTCTCTTTTTTTGCAACTCCAACACAAAATAATTAGGTACTTGATGATCCTATGCAAGTGAAATTTTTGAAGAGTTTTTATGGTAATATGCCATTTTAACTCCACATGATTCATCCATCTTTACTTAAAAATTTGCAAGAGATTGAACATAGAGATGGGAAAGACACATGTTTTCTTTCTAGTAGCCATGATAAGACCTCTGTTTGTGAAGAAGAAGTTATCTCTATTCCATTTGATCCGATGATTATAGAATCAGCTGTAACATGCCCAAAACTACAACAAGAATGTTTGGCTAGTGCTGAGATGGTGAAGGATACTTTAATGATATTTGGAAAGCGAATGGGAAAATCTGAAAATAAGAAGTAAATAGATACACATGGTGAAAAATCTCATTTGCAAAAAGAGGATAGTGATATGGAGGTGAAATATTCTCTTGAAATACCTATTCATGCATGCAAAGATAAAGGGGAAAATGCTCTTTCGGTGCATATACAATCAAAGTTTGAGCATGAAGATTTTGGCTATGTTGATGAAGAAGCTCTTATTGTGTCTTCTTACAAAATTGCATATAAGATGCAGGGTCTGAAAAGAGAAATAGAAGAAAGAGATCATAAATCAGATAAGGAGAATTAAAAAAATTTGTTGTGGGTATAAAAGATGTTCTTGCTAAAAAGATAGTTCGAGACCTTAACTATTGTTCACATGAGATCACATCGGCAGAATCAAAGGAATATGGAATATTAAAGGAGCATGAGCATGTTAATCAGACAAGTGAAAATAAAGAAGACAATACATATCATGATATTTCAACTTGTTGCCCAGAGGTACCTATTTCAATTTTTCTTTGTTTTGAAATTCTTTCATCTGTTCCTCCATTAAATTCTAAAGAAGATTTACATCATACATTCACGAATTCAAATCATGAAAGATTCATTCAAGAACTTGAGATTGCTATACTTCAAGTCCTACAAAGAGAAGTGTTTATTAGCATGCATAATGGCTTTGACGTATTTTCTAGTTCATATACTCTTCATGAGGAGCATTTATCCAATTTCTCTATCTTGTCTGAAGATCTCCCATGTGCCAAAGAATACACAACTATTTTTCAAAGTATCAAGTTGTAGTCAAGTAAGAAAAAATTCCATTTGTATTTCTTTCATTTAGGCATATATTTCTTTGAACCTATCAATGGCTTTGCATAGTTCCATGGGAAAATTGGAATTTTTGCACCTATTCTGGGTGCATATAGGGGTTTAGGTTCTTTTTCCTTTCTATCATCAGTTTTGGCTTGTTTGTTTTTGGCTTGTGCCTGGTTCCCCTCCGCCCTTCTACAAGTAGCTCCCTATCTTTCTGTTTGTCTCTGACTCCATACCCAATGGACTTGGATTGGTTTGCCTCAAGATTTTGGAGTTCTTTGCATTTTTCTACAAAATTCAGTCCCCAGTTGGAGCCAATGTTACCCCTTAAATTTTTATTTTAAGACAATGTTGTTTAAAAACACATCCTTTCGTGGTAACTTGTGCAAGTCGCGGCTTCATCAAATTTTATAACTATCATGGTCTTGTCAAAATCTCAAACCAAGTCACTAAGTTTTGATATTTCGAAATCACTCGACCCTTTATATCTTTTGAAATGATGTTCTATGTTATTGGGATATCGATAGTTCTAGAAACTCCAGAACTCCTGACTTATGGTTACAAGGCTCTAGTTTGTAGTGACGGGGTAACCTCGGTTGGATGTACTGTTTTCAAAGTGTTAGTGAATTTAATGAAGTGTACGACACCTTTAAGGAACATCTTCTCTTATTTCTTGTGATGACAATAAAAATTAAAATGTAATCTTTAGAGATTCCCTAAAAAGACAACTCTTTAATAAGGAAGTTGGCGAAATAGTTTGACACATTTTCCTAGCGAATAAATGACCACTCTTCATCGCCGAAGTTAAATAAATTTGCACATAACAGAAGGTGGTAGAGATTTTTGATTTTAGAGCTTTTCTTAAAATGGTACTTCAAGGTGATGTCTAGGAATGGGAAGATGAACTTGTTCTTGTTCTCCAACTTAATGTGAATTGGTCAGAGGAGGAGCAATTTGACATTGTTTCTCAGCTGCGTTCACTGGTTTGGAAGGAGAAAACCAGTTATGCGGAATACAACAATACCATCTAGGTTTTAGATAAAGAAGAGGAACATGTTGAATTCAACAATTTGGTTATGGAAATGCGACTAGAGTTGTATAGAGTACTGGCTCTGCCGATGGATTAGCAACATGCATGGAATATTTCTGTGATAGGGAATAGTAACGTCTTTACTTAAAATGGTTGTCGCTGGTCATTTTCAAGATCGTTACTTTTTGTAATGTAACAGTATCGAATGTACATGTATATATATTGGCCTATGGGTTAATGATAGGCATCTTTTTTTGGGGTTGGTAGGGGTTTTCTTTGATACAGTTGGTTGTGTAGGGTGTTTAGCCTTTGTGCTTAATATTTTGATATTGGAAGAATAAAGAGTGTTTTTTAAATCTTTGCATTTATAAATTTTTTCTTTAAATTGTCAATAGACTTTGTGCTCTTGCAATTGCCTTTCGATATTAAGTCTATCATGGCTGACTATAGGTGAAATTAGTTCTGGAGCTTTGAATGTAGAATGAATCATCTATTAAAAAAGAAAAGTCACGGCTCGTCTTTTTCCTTTCTTTTATGGGTGTGGAATAAATTGGCTTTATATCATTTGTTTACATTCATTTCCTTCTAAATTTTTTCAACGCATTTACTTTCATGGTTATGAGTAAATGTTAGTTCACCTTTTCTACTTTTCGGTTAAAAGCATACCCCAAGTTTTTCATTGTTCGAAGGTAGCTATGCCTTGTAAAATAAGCAGAGAGCAATTATAACTACTGTTTCCAGTGACTCAACTGTTGGTACTATTTGTTCTTCCCTTGGGAAATTTGAGTCACTTTTGTAGTTATTTTGAAGGAAAAATCTATCACCTAACAAATTTTTGGTGACTTCTTTGGGGAGTGGTTCAGTCTTATTCCTCAGCCTTTTGATGGTACCTCAGTGAAAGAAGTGAGATTGGCGACTTTGTGAAAGATTCAAATCTAGAAAAATGTTTTGGCGTACAGGAAAAGAAGATGATAGTGACAATAGAGATGATGAAAGTTTCTCTTTTTTTGCAACTTCTACACAAAATAATTAGGTACTTGATGATCCTGTACAAGTGAAATTTTTGAAGAGTTTTTATGGTAGTATGCAATTTCAACCCCACATGGTTCATCCATCTTTACTTAAAACTTTGCAAGAGATTGAACGCAGGGATGGGAAAGACACATGTTTTCTTACTCATAGCCATGATAAGACCTCTGTTTGTGAAGAAGAAGTTATCTCTATTCCATTTGATCCTATGATTATAGAATCAATTGTAACATGCCCAAAACTGCAACAAGAATGTTTGGCTAGTGCTACGATGGTGAAGGATACTTTAATGATATTTGGAAAGTGAATGGGAAAATCTAAAAATGAGAAGTAAATAGATACACATGGTGAAAAATATCATTTGCAAAAAGAGGATAGTGATATGGAGAGGCAAAATATTCTCTTGAAATACCTATTCATGCATGTAAAGATAAAGGAGAAAATTCTCTTTTGGTGCATATACAATCAAAGTCTGAGCATGAAGATTTTGGTTGTGTTGACGAAGAAGCTCTTATTGTGTCTGCTTACAAAATTGCATATAAGATGTAGGGTCGTAAAAAAGAAATAGAAGAAAGAGATCATAAAACAGATAAGGAGAATTAAATTTTTTTTGTTGTGGGTATAAAAGATGTTCCTGCTGAAAAGATAGTTCTAGACCTTAACTATTGTTCACATGAGATCACATCGGCAAAATCAAAGGAATATGGAATATTAAAGGAGCATAAGCATGTTAATCAGACAAGTGAAAATAAAGAAGACAATACATATCATGATATTTCAACTTGTTGCTTGGAGGTACCTATTTCAATTT
>VDFB02195089.1:0-52251 GCA_007258455.2 Sequoia sempervirens
AGTGTGCTTAATTTGGACCTTAGAAGGTCTTGTTTGTGTGTGATGAGTTAGTCATTAGGACTAAAATCATCCTAGTGTTATTATGTTGTTAAATTTTTCTTTATTAAGCTTTGGACAGCTTAGGTTAGAATATAATGCATTAAATGTGTTAAAGCCACATCCTCGTTGTTTGAAGATGCCAAGGGACAGTTAAGGAGTTGTTGGTTCGAAGCAAGGAGATTGAGGTCCTAAAATCTAGGATCATAACATAGTGATAAGTTACAAAATGTTGTTGTAAAAGTTACATGACAACAATTGTGGAGTTGCATGTAACTTTGTGGGATTGGAATCCCTAGAAATCAGGGGTAAGTGCTTGATCAACTCCCCTTAAATGATGGAAAAGGCTTCAAGATAGGTGATGATGGCTCATAGAGAACAGTTAAAATACTTGTAATCAGATTTTGGCTTTGTGTGAATAGAGAGAACTCTGTTTTCTTGCAAACCACGTGTGTTTTCAGATAACAGTGCTATCTAATGGTTTAAATGCATTGATTTGGCATTGAATCTGAGTTTACACAACACATTTTAGCATCCTTTCTTTTGTAAATAGTTTCATTTGACTTAGTTTAGTTGTTTTTGTGTGAATAAAGTAGAGGTTAGAGTGTTTGTTGTCTCTTCTGAACAGTCAGCCTTTTCTATGGCTTCCCCATAAAATCCAACCATGGGATCACCCTGAGACTGGATTGAAATGTTAGGGAATCCAGTCCTTTGTATATATTTAGCAATAGGATTCATGGGAAAGTAGTCAAGCATTTTAAAAATCAAACCCTAGGCGAGTTGTGACTGCCTGGTTAGGTGTTTGAGAGTGAAAAGAGAAGAACTTAGGCAGGGGTGGAAGGTACAGTATGAAACCTATACGGTTTCAGGTAGGTCTTGGTCACATTTGACATGTTGAAAAGGATTGAGGCTTGAACAATCCATTAGTGTGAGGAAACAATAAGAAAACCCTAAAACCCTAGTAATTAGGCCTATTAGTCCTAATAATCCTTGATTATAGGAATGCACTGTACGTTAGAGACAGAGGTTTGAAACCAAGTGAAAGATTTAAAGCTCCAAAAAGGGTGTCTGAAAGTGACATTTTTTTGCTAGGTCATTTGGAGAGTTTGGGCAGGAAAAGCCAAAAACCGACTAGTAAGGGCTAGTAGAGAATAGGCCTCTTCAAGACAAGATCTTGAGATCGGGTAAAGTGAAAGCTAAAGAACCTCCAAAGATGCATTCAAATGAATGTGAAATGCAAAGAGACAGTGTTTCCAACTCCCCTGCAAGTAGCTCAAGGTTGATGATGAAGTTGGCATCTAGACCCTTCTAGGTGTTGGAAGAAGATTGCAAATTCAAGTGGTGTTTGTCTACCAAAGGTAAAGCACAAGGGGGAAAATCTTTGAGAAGAGTTTGAGCAGGGCTTGGTTGATCACCCAAGTTCAACAAGAACCCATTGGAGTCAGGTTCCAAGAAGGAGTCAGTGAGAAAGTCTTCTAGGAGTTGTGCAAGCAACCTTTGGTTACATCATACACCACACAACCTAGTTGTCTTTGAGAATCTATCATGGGTTTATAATAATGCCATGGTTTCTCTAGAACACTTTGGTGGGAGTTTTATAGTGATGAGTTACTATTCCATTTACTGGTCTTATTAACAATAAAAATCTTGGAAAATCCCAAGGTTGGTCTTATTAACATAGAGGCCTAGGTTATTACTTAACTTGAATTGCCTTGGTTCCCATAAACCCATGGGAAGCACTTCTATTTGAAAATAACATTATATATTTAATATAGAGGTTCTTATACTCAAGGGGTCAATGAATATGTTTGAAGGACATCTAGTAGTATGTATAAGCTTGTTTTCCATCTAACTAGTCTCTCTTGTTTTGTTTTGTTCTCTCTTTCTTCTTCTATTCTTTTCCCTCCTCCTATCTCCTCTTGCTCAACCCTCTACTTGTCATGTTCCCATTTTTTCAGTCTCTTTCTCCCCAAAATGCCTTTGCAACTTATGCCAACCCTAGCCATTTATGTTCATGCCTTCCTTTATATTTTTCTTTGACATGAGTTCCTTCTCCCTTCACGACCTTTCCTTGCTCACATTTATGTACTTTCCTCCTTGTAATGTATTCGTTCTCTTTGCATTTTGTATTCTTGCCTAAATCTGCATGTGAGCTCTTCCCATCCCTTCCTCCCTATTCTCACACTTGAATTGAATTTGAAACTAAGGGGGGTTGTGATAATTTAGAGTCTTCCTTTTGCCTTTTTTTTTTTCTTTTTTCAGTAGCCTACTATCTACCTAATTCTCTTGAACTGGGATGCCATGCCTCTTAATGACATGAACACCCCTTTGTTTGACCCATCCCACTTCCTGTATGCTACACCATTCTTCTTTAATAGTGTTTATCTCCTCAATTTATTATTGTCTTGACCACACGATGCTCCCTACCTTCGTGCATATTGATCTCCCCACTACTTACATGTTATCTTATTTACTTATTTTATTATCCACCTAGAGTTCTTCTTTTACGGGGATGTGACATCCTCAGTTTTTTTGAAAAAACCTGTTAGTTCACTTTGAGTTCACCAAATGTGGATATGGTAAAATTCACGGGAATAAGTATGAATCAATAATAGCATCCATACACTATCTTTATTCAAGCAATAATGACCCTAATCAAACAATTTGTTGGAAATAGGATGTCATTTAATTGCAATCCTAAACATTATTTCATGTATCTTCTAAGTCCTTGGAAAGTGTTCCCCAACACTAGGATTAGAAAGATATTAAATTTGAATGAAATGAACATGTAAATTGACATTTGTAATTAATTATAAATGATAGGAACATGTGGGGATTCCCAAGAAGAACTCCTACAAAATAGGAGCACATGGGGCACCCACATGGAAGGTGGAACTCACCTTGAGTTAAGTTAATTGTTTGGAGAAAGATAACACTTCAGTAATGCATGTAAAGATACTAGAAGTTAGGGATTGATGTTTACATGCACAAAGTTTAGTTTAGTTCAGTTATGGTTTAGTTATCTTCAGTTGCATGTAGTTAGTTTCAGTTGAATGCTAGTTTGCTTCAGTTGACTTGGATTGCATAACTAATGACTTGAGTTGCATGACAGATAACAGGTGATACATTCAGTTAAGTGGGGATGATCAATAATGCATGATATTTGCATGAATGGTGGAGATATATGTTTCAGTTAACAGAGATTGGCTTGGAGCCACCTTGGGCATCAAAGTTGGCATCTTGGAGTTAACACTTTTGCATGATAAGATATTTTATAAGGCCGAGTTAAGTGGGCCCATTCTTGGGCGCCAACTTTGAGGAGAAGCTTACAAGATATCTTTGTAATCAATGTTGAGTTGAGACTTCAATTTTGGATGCCCAAATTGATGAATGGCTTGGTTTGACATTGTTTTTCATGGAGAAACTCTACTTGCACCATTACGAAATAAATATTTGTGAGGATCTTTATCCTCTTGTCATTGTAAACTCTTTGGAGTTTACAAGGCTCATTATTGTCTATAAATTGTAGCAAGTTGAAGAGAGTTTTATCATATTTTATTGTAGGTTGTGAAGAAGTAGGTTATGAAGAAGAATTGTTGAAGGAAAGAGAAGCATCTCAGGCAAGGATTGATAAAAAAATATTGTAATCTTGTTCTAAGGTTAAATAATACAAGCACTATTGATTCTGGTGGTGGAGTTTTTTCTAAAAAGGGTTTCTCCATGTATATGCTATGTCACTTCTATCTTCTTGTCTCATTCTTCTACAATCTACTATCCACTTATACAATTGGTTAAAATAAATTAATCAAATTAATCACCCACAAAGAAATTGTGACAAAGAATACTTAGTTTAATCTATAGTCTCATAGGATTACAAGTTCAAAGCTACATAATTCACCTTCAATTTTCAACATTTGGTATTAGAGCTAACGGTTGGGTAGAGTTTGGGATGCCTTTCTCTTAAAAGTTTGAAGGTTTTTGGGTTGTAGTGGGAGCTTTTAGTTGTGTTATTGTAGATTTGTAAAAGAAGTATTTTGCAATGACTTCTAATTCTCATTTAGATATTGAAATATTCAATGGATCTAATCATGAGATGTGGAAATTAAAGATGGAGGATATCCTTGAAGAGAGAGATCAATGGTTAGCTATTTGTAGTGATAAAAATCTATCTACAATGATACTAGATAAGGATTGGGCTAAGCTTGATAAGAATTCAAGAGGGACCATAAGATTTTGTCTTACTGATGTTGTTCTCTTGAATGTTTCAGATGAATCTACCACATATAAGTTGTGGAAGAGGATAGGTGATATCTATCAAACCAAAAGTCTTACTAATAAGTGGTATCTGAAAAGATAGTTCTATTCTTTAAAGATGAAAGATGGTCATTATATTGAAAATATTTTAAATGCTTTTAATTTGATACTAAGTCAGCTAGCATCTATAGATGTAAAGCTAGAAGATGAAGATAAATGCATTTTGTTACTTTTTCCTTTACAAGAGTCATGGGAAAATATAATTGTTGCTATTAGTTGTAGTGGTGCAGATCTGGAGATGGACAATATAATTCCTACTCTCCTATTAGAGGAGATGAGGAGAAAGTATAAAACAAAAATCCAAGCTGCCTTGTTTGTAATAGGTAGGCCTGAGAAAAAGGAACCTAAGGGAGACAAGGAAGGGAAGGGTAAGCCAAAAGGACGAAGTAAGGTAGGAACTGTGGGAAACTGGGACATGCGAAGAAGGATTGTAAGAACAAGAAAAAGAGTTTTGATTCTTATACAGAGGAATCCTTGGATGCCGGTAATCATGCATTGATCCTTTCATGTAAAAATGCTAATGGAGACTCTTTTCTTGATGTTAAAGAGTGATCTTCATGAAGAGGATGGTATGATGCCATGTGTAGCTCATATCATAGTTCAGTGGGAGTTGTTGGCAGTGGCGTGGATGAATCATTAGTAAGGTTATCTTCATGTGATTTGGGATATTTTTTTTCTTGGTTTAGAGTGCTTGCTATTATGCCATGCTTTAATCTTGATATGCGTTTAGAGTTTGGCATGGCACTTGTTCTCTTGAGACTAGGATGTTTATGTATGTTATGATGCATGTGATCTCCTTGGAGGAGATGGTTGGATCATGTTGTCATGTTTATGTTTTTGATTCATGATTGGAGCTTTGACATTGATCTTGTGTAGTTCTCGTATGTATTGGGTACATTAATCATTTTCTCAAGATTATTTCATGATAGTGCTATGTTGCATTTGAAGTTTGGCATGGATTGGTTGGTTATAGGTCCTCATGGATACTTGGAGAAATAGGTGAGGCTTGAGTTCTCTTATGGTAAGAGATATATGTTGGAATGGTTACTTGTAAGAAAATATTTTTCAACAGTAAAGAATGAGCAGCCTACACCTTTGGTTGGATGTGAGTTCAACACACTCGACAGTTTCACATGCCTCCAAAGCGGCAGTTCAATTATAGAGACTTGGGAAAGGTATTGGTTTTAATTGCAAGTTAAATTTGAATGTGATAGTCAGAGTGCTATTTGTTTAGCCAAAAATCCTATGTATCATGCTTGTACTAAGCATGTTGATGTTTAGTATCACCTTGTGTGAGAAATGGTTTAGAGTGGGAAGGTATTAATTGAGAAAGTTGACACTTTAATTAATGTTTCAGATTATCTTACAAAACTAGTTCCTACAAATAAGATCTCTTAGTTTTGAGTATTAATCATTTGCTTGGAACTTCATGACTATGCAGGTTGCATTTGAAGTTGGCATGGATTGATTAGTTGGTGTAGGAAGGTCATTATTCTCGAGTCCTATACATGATTTATTATAATGATTCCCTGTTTAGAATAATTGCAATCTATAATGTCAAGTGGGAAAATGTTGGAAATATGATGCTATTTAATTGCAATCCTAAACATTATTTCATGTATCTTCTAAGTCCTTGGAAAGTGTTCCCCAACACTAGGATTAGAAAGAGATTAAATTCAAATAAAATGAACATGTAAATTGACATTTGTAATTAATTATATAAATGATAGGAACATGTGGGGACACCCAAGAAGAGCTCCTACAAAATAGGAGCACATGGGGAAGCCACAAGGAAGGTTGAACTCACCTTGAGTTAAGTTAATTGTTTGGAGAAAGATAACACTTCAATAATGCATGTAAAGAACTTAGAAGCTAGGGATTGGGTATGTGCAAGATCATCATGGAAAAATTAGGCTCTTAAGTGGCAAAAAAATTAGAAAATTCAGAGTTAGACAACTTGACGTAAGGTTTTGAATAAGTTATCTATATTATTTCAAAAATATGTAAGAATAGAATATGTAGCAAATTGAATGTAGTGTCTAAACTACTAGGTTTATTTAAAAAAAAATCTATTTGGTGAAAATTTGAAATTTCAATACAATAGTTCTTAAATTTCAGGGAAAAAATAAGAAGTAGGTATTTGTCTAACCACCCTAGCCACAATAAAATGATAATATTTTTTATAGATTTTTTTTCTATAAGATGTTTTTCAATCAACCTATCAATTAGGACTTTAGTTGTAAAATTCAAATTGAAATGAATAATAATTATTTAATTCAAGTAAAACATAATTTATATTGGTGGAAAGCTGAGGAATCTCTTTAAAATACTTTGTTTCATCAATTTGAATAAAAGTTGTCAAATGAATATCATATCACTTTATATCACCACTTTTTGGCCCATCCTTGATCCACACACCCCAAGATCATGTCTAATGCCAGTGCATATTTTTGTATTTTTCCAAGTAAATAATTAAATATGAATTTTTATTACAAATTTTAAGAATGCAAAAGCTTCATTATGCCTAACCACTATGCTTGGTCAAGGCTTTATGAAATTCATTTTTTAAATCCCTATAGTATGAGCATAAAATGTATTTGTTTGGGTTTCCAAAATGTGATACTTGGTTTGGAAACTATAGATGTTTTTCAATTGGCTACATCAATGGGGACTTTAGTTGTAATTCAAATAGAAAATGAATATGTTTAATAAATTCAAAGTAAATCATAATTTATATTGGTGGAAATGAGAATCTCCTAACTACAAAGGAAACCCTTTTAGTTTCATCAATTTTGCTTCAAAAAGTCATCAATCACATATACCCTACACACCCATCCATGTCATACTTTTGCATTACATCGCTGATCCTACACATACAGTCTGATGTTTACATGCATGAGTTTAGTTCAATTATGGTTTGGAATTATCTTCAATTGCATGTAGTTAGTTTGGTTGAATGCTAGTTGACTTTAGTTGACTTGGAATGCATGACTAATGACTTTAGAGTTATGAAAGATAACTTATGTAGTACATTTAGTTAAATTAGGGATGATCAATGTGCATGATATTTACATGAATGGTGGAGATATGTTTTGAGTTAATAGAGATTGACTTGGACCAACCTTGGGTGCCCAAGTTGGAATCTTGGAGTTAACACTTTTGCATGATAAGATATTTTATAAGGCTGAGTTAAGTGGGCCCATTCTTGGGTGCCAACTTTGAGGAGAAGCTTACAAGATATCTTTGTAATCAACGTTGAGTTAGGACTTAAGTTTTGGACACCCAAATTGATGAAGGGCTTGGTTTGACATTGTTTTTCATGGAGAAACTCTACGTGCACCATTATGGCATAGATATTTGTGAGGATCTTTATCCTCTTGTAATTATAAACTCTTTGGAGTTTACAAGGCTCATTATTGTCTATAAATTGTAGCAAGTTGAAGAGAGTTTTATTAGATTTCCCTACAGGTTGTGAAGAAGAAATTTTTTTGGAGGAAAAGGAAGCATCTCAAGCAAGGATTGATAAAGAATTATTGTAATCTCAAGTATTCTAAGGTTAAATAATACAAGCACTATTGATTTTGGTGGTGGAGTTTTTTCCCGAAAGGGTTTCTCCATGTATATGCTATGCCACTTCTATCTTCTTGTCTCATTCTCCTACAATCTTCTGTCTACTTCTATAATCGGTTAAAATGAATTAATCAGATTAATCACCTACATAGAAATTGTGATAAAGAATACTTAGTTTAATTTATAGTCTCATAGGATTACAAGTTTAAAGCTACAAAATTCACCTTCAATTTTCAACACAATGAAGCACAAATGACAATAGAAATCATAATAATAATGAATAAATACAACCTTAATTCTTATGCCATAATTGAATCATCTCCATTGCTCTTCTCCATTTTTCTTTTGTTTGTTCTCATATTTTTATTATGAAATATACTCACTAAGCTTGATAATGATGCAAGATAGCTCTAGATCTCAAGATATTAAAATTTTAAAGATTATGGTTGTTTAAGATGAATGATATGAGAAGAAAAATATTGAAGATTCTGGTTGTAAGGTTGAAATGAAGGTGACAAATTTCTTTAATAGAAATCCCATTCAAATGAAGGGATAAGATTGAGAGATAATGTATGATGATGACATTATGTGTTGTTCCCCCAAGTGGCAAAATAGTGTGCATTTTTTGTGAGGAGGATTGTCCTTGTAAAAATGTGTTATGACCAAGACCTTGAGTGTGTTTTTCTACAATTGTGGAAGTGTCAAAATAAAAGGGGAGCTTAGCACCTTTCTTGGAAAGTGCAAGAAAATATTTTTTAGGATTCGCATTGACTAGTTCCTCTACAATTCGTACTATCTTAGGATCTTGGGAAGCTTCTTCAATTTCCTCAAGTGTTAGATTTTGGTTAACCTCCTTCAATGTAAAATTATCGAATGGATTTGAAATTTTGCTTTGTGTTATTTTAGGTTGGTTTGATGTTGACCCAAAGTTGATGTTGCTAGTTGGATTGATATAGAGGTCATATGAGTCATCCATGTCTTTTCATTTTCTTTGTGACCTAGTTAAGACCATATGTGACTTGTGACCTTTAGATGTCGAGACTTTTGGAAAGTATGCAACTCAGATGAAGATGCAAACTAAAGATGAAAATGGAAAATGATAATGACACTATTCTATGTTTTTGGTTTTTTTCGTTTTGGACTATAAGGATGACAATGCAAACTTGGTAGGGGAACAACAACTTGGTTGGACATGAACTTGTATGCCTCTAAATTGTTGTAGAAGAAATTGGTATTTGTGTTGATTTCTTTTATGGATATGATTGTCTTATCATAAGCATAAGCAACATCTTCTACTATATTAAAGGTCCATATCCATTGATGTTGGTTTCTTCTACTATATCAAAGGTCCATATCCATTGATGTTGATTATATTTATAGAAATATATTTCTACACCATAACATCTATATATCTTTGTTGCTTCATTGAATGTTTCAATTTCATATGACTAATGGAAAAATATAGAATTACTTGATTATTTTTCCAATGTTCTTGATATTTTGGTTTCTTGAGTAATTTTTCCATCATCTTATAATCAAAATTCTCTGTCATTTTTAGTTTTAACTATTCTTTGCAAGTATTGTTGCACATTCAAATCATTTGTTGGTTTGATCTCCTACATAAGATATTTTTAATAAATTAACCATCTTAGTAATTTTTCTTAAACACAACTAGCTTACAATAAAAGTGATCTTTAATAGAAGTATCATCATGATTTAGGCAATATATTGCTTAACTTATCTTTTTTGAATTATTTTTTTTTTGCTTGCACTATTTTGAATTTCTATGATTATGTGAAATTGCCAAACTCTTATAAGTTCTTGTATAACTTTTACAATGAACTCTTCTTGATCTTAAGGGTGAAGAAAGACTCAAGGGAGAAGAGATGATATGTGGTGTCTGGTCAATGAATTATGGAGTAGTAGAACAAGACACATAGGATGCAAATGAAAAATATGAAGAAATGAGCATTATTGTGAATGAAATGTAGAGATAGAAGAGGTATGAATAGCTCAATTATTAGAATGACATGGTACACAACATAACATCATTCTAAAGAAGGTTAAAAATTACATCTATCATAAGCATCCAATATAAATACATGTATAACAATGAAGATAAAGAGAAAGTATGAGAATAACCATGAAGATACTGCCATTAGCAAGTATAAATAAATGTACAATAAATAAAGATATGTAATTTTCACCATCACAAATAAATTTTCTAATATTAGTAAGATAGAAAAATAGAGATAATAAATTTAAAATATATTAAATTCAAATAAATATAACTTTAAAGTGAAATTATAATTTGTTTAAGATTATCTAACAAAACATGATCTCCATCAAATCTTGATGTGTGTTGTCTCTTTCAATTATTGTGCCTTACAATTTTAGAATAAATGTTCCATGATGAAGAATAAATTATAACATTTTGTAAACTTTATATCTTCATTATTACATGAAAATAAATTGTGCTACAACTGGAACTAGTTTAATTAAATACCGTTTGCGTGAATCAAAAAAGTGATGTGTAATAGTTGGACAAGTTCTAATTACCTGGTTTTAGGCCGCCTGGTGATCAATTAAAAGGATAAAAGTAGTTAAGGAGTTGTACAATGTTTAAGATATTTCTAGGAAAACTATTCATAATAATCTATTAGTAGGTGAAAAATCTATTTTTGTGAATAATGCATAAAAAAATGTATTTCATAAATCATGATTATAATTTTTATTTAAATGATGCTGCCAATTATAGAAGCATGGAATTTTACTATTATAAGTAAAAAATTAGTAACTATAAAATTTCATACTATCAAACCCATTTAATTTGGAAAAAATTTAAATAGTTTGTGATTTGTGTTTTCTATTTTAGTTAAAACAAAACTAACAAGAAGCCAAATGTCTGTAGGCGAGTTTGCAATTACAAGCACTAACTTTTGCAGCTTCAAGTTTTCATAAAAAAGTGAACTAGGGGATGTGAGACTTAGTTTGTTGAATTTAATGCTTGAAAAAGGTTTTCTTCCTGATGATGTCATTTATAACCTAATGATTCTAGGGAACTACAAAGACATGTAACTTGGAAAGATACCTTTAACATTGTCATCAATGAACTGTATAAAAATTATTCCATGAGAGAAGCAACAAAATTATTAAATATTAAATGACAAGAGATTTTTCTATTAATAAAAATAAGGAGCTTTATTTAGTGACCAAAGAAAGGAGCTAAACGACTTCTTTGTCTAATCCCTTGACAGTGCTGAAAAGAATGCAATGTCCCCTCTTTAAATTTTTTGGAAATATCTGATTTTTTATATATTTTTGAAACAACAAAAGAGCCTGAACAGAGAAATGACACTGATACAGCTAACCTAGTCTGTATGAACTTGCAAAGTTTGCAGGACACAGACAAACAGAGGCCTCACTAAGAGAAAGTAGTTCTATGGGTACATGGGTGACTCAGCTCAGGAGTAAAATGAAGACTGAACTTTGAAGACTTTAATTTGGGTTTAAGACAAACTCCCAAGGTCCTAAATATGATCAAGATCACTTCATCCTGCAAGACCATGACTAGATAAAAATATAAGGCATTTCATGGTGAAAGACACAATATGGGGCAATAATGAGCTAATTAGGAGAAAATATCGTCCAAAATATTTAGTCACACATTATCGTTTAGGAAGTAATCAGTATCAACAGTGTCTTTAATTTGCTTTAGGCTGGTGAATGAACATTGCTTGGGAGTTGAGGCATGAGAACAAATTAGCTGCAAGAATCTTGTCAGGTTTCCTAAGAATACAAAACATGGGGACAGAAAGATTAGAATAGTTTAAAACTTCAATCCTTCAACTCAGATCAGCTGCAGACCAGCTAGAACTGGCGTTTTGATAACTCTAAGAAAATTATGAGTCAAGTCTAAAATTTTATAAAAGAAAGGCCACAAGCAGATCCTATTGTACATGCTGAGGAGAGACTCAGTTCCGACACTGAGAGATGAATTCGAGTCCATTTACTAAATTCACATGCCTGAGACTGCCAAAAGCAAAGAGGCACGTACATATGTATCAAACACTAGTTAAACTCTAAATTATCACAACCCCCCTTAGTTTCAAATTCAATTCAGGTGTGAGAATAGGGAGGAAGGGATGGGAAAAGCTCACATACAAATTTGGGAAATAATACAAAATGCAAAGAGAAGGAATACATTACAATGAGGAAAGTACATAAATGTGAGCAAGGAGAGGTCATGAAGGGAGGAGGAACTCATATGGAAGAAAAATCTAAAGGAAGGCATGAACATAAATGGCTAGGGTTGGCATAAGTTGCAAAGGCATTTTGGGGACAAAGAGACTGAAAAATGGGAACATGACAAGTAGAGGGTTGAGCAAGAGGAGATAGGAGGAGGGAAAAGAATAGAAGAAGAAAGAGAGAACAAAACAAAACAAGAGAGTCTACTTAGATGGAAAACAAGCTTATACATACTACTAGATGTCCTTCAAACATATTCATTGACCCCTTGAGTATAAGAACCTCTATATTAAATATATAATGCTATTTTGAAATAGAAGTGCCTCCCATGGGTTTATGGGAACCAAGGCAATTCAAGTTAAGTAATAACCTAGGTCTCTATGTCAATAAGACCAACCTTTGGATTTTCCAAGTTGATTTATGAATAGTAAAGGTGGTAGGAAAATTTGAGAATTTTGGATAGGTTTCTTCTGGCTACAAAGTGGGATAGGAATTTTTGAATTGGGCAGGTTACAGTTGAGAGATCCAGCCTATCAGCTGGTTTGCAGACCATCACCCATAAGTGTCAGATCAAGGGGATGCAGTCTAGATATAAGGTGTCCTTTTAAATTTGAAAAAATGTGGTTTAGGGTGGAAGGTTTTTTTTATTTGGTGGTTGGCTTGTGGTCAAATGCTCCCCCAAGGGAAGGATATAAGGCTTTTTTATTCTAAAAAAAAAATCATTATGTAAAGGAACAATTAAAGTAGTGGAATCGTGAGGTTTTCAAGAATATCTTCTCAGAGAAGATTAGCTTAGAACAAGAATTAGGGGAGCTTCATGGGAAGTTTATTGAAGGAGGGATGGAAAAAGAAGATTTTAGAAGAGAAAAAGAGCTTAATAAGCAGTACACTAAGATTTTGGCTAGAGAAGAAATCTACTGGAAGCAAAAATATAGGGGGACTTGGCTAAAGGAGGGCGACTAAAATACAAAGTTTTTCCATAACTCAACAAAGGTAAGGAGGTCTTTAAATATAATTCTGTCAATTCAAGACTATCATGGCAATACTCTAATAGACAAGGAATACATATGTAAGGAGGCAATACATTTCTTTTCAGAGGCCTTCAGGGCTTAGTAAGGTGTACTGCCTCAAGTGGATGATATTCTAGATATCATCCCTTAGTGTGTCTCAAATATACAAAATGCAATTTTGGTTAAAGAGGTGTCCATGGAAGAAGTCAAAACAACCCTTTTTAGTTTGGGTAGTGATAAGGCACCGAGACTGGATGGTTTTCTAGATTTGTTTTTCCAAAAGTGTTGGGGTTTCTCAGTAAATGATATCTGGGAAGTGGTTGAGGAATCTAGGAGAGGTAAGTTTTTTTTAAAATATTTTAACAATACTTTTATAGCTTTGGTTCCAAAGAATGAGGAAACAATTTCTTTCAATGACTTCCATCCTATTTCTTTATGTAACATGATTTATAAGATAACCTCAAAGGTCATGGTGAATAGGTTTAAGGAACATCTAGATAGTGTTATATCCCCAAAGCAAAGTGGTTTCTCTCCAAATCATTCTATTTATGAAGGCATTATTGTGGATCATGAAGTGATACATTCCATCAGGCTAAATCATTTAGAAAAAATGTTGATAAAACTTGACATTAGGAAAGCCTATGATGAAGTAAATCAGGATTTTCTACTAAAAGTCCTTTGGAAGTTTGGTTTTTGTGAGGATTGGGTAAGATGGATTGCAAGCTGCATCAGTTCTCCAAGATTGTCAATTTTGGTGAATGGAAGTAAGAGCTTTTTTGAGACGGAAAAAGGCATCAGACAAGGTGATCCAATTTCATTGTTCCTATTCATAATAATGGTTGAGGCTCTAGGTAGATTGATTTCTAAAAAGAGAAGTGATGGTGTGTGGAAATGGGTTCAAGTGGCAAAAGGTTTGGATCCGTTGTCTCATCTTCAATTTGTTGATGATACACTTTTGATGGGGTAGGCCTTCTAGGGAAGCAAGGGTGATTAAGGGCATCCTAGACAAATATAGTGCAATCTCTGGTCAATGTATAAATTGGAGGAAATAAAAAAAAATTCTTCAATACAAAAGTGCAAAAGCAGAGGGAGATTTGCTCCATCTTTGGGATGAATATGGGCATGCTTCTAGGAAGATACTTAGGTATCCCTATTTTCAATGGTGCTAGTAATTCTACTATTTGGAAAGAATTGGTGGACTATTGTTTAAAGCATATGGACGAGTGGAAAAGCAGGTGGCTAACTTCAACTAGCAAAATTTTGATGTTGAAATTGGTAATTTCTACAATTCCAATCTTTTCGATGATGTGCTTGAGAATTCCAAAGAAAGTTATAAGTGTTATTAGACAAAGGATGTGGAATTTCTTCTAGAATGGATAGCAAGAATAGGATAATATTCCCCTCTTGGCATGGGATGAAATTTGTAAATAAAAAGGGGTAGGTGGTGTTGGTTTGAGAGACTAGAATCTTATGAATGAGGTGTTAGGGGAAAAACTGGTTTGGAATATTTACTCCCAACCCTCTTAGCTATGGGTTTGCATCTTGAAAGCAAAATATCTTGATTCAATGGAGGGTCATAGGATACTAACAATGTGCAATCCACTAGTTGGCTCAACTATATGTAATTTTATTATCTCTTGTAGGCAGGTTGTAGTTGTATTTTGTGGCAACTTGGGAATGGGCATAAGGTGAAGTTTTGGGAGGACTCATGGGTGGGTTACCCAACTCTACAAGATAAGGTGCTGGAAGTCTCTTCATAATGTGGAGTTACCAGAAAGGTAGTGTGTTATAATGCAAGAGATTTTTAATAATCACAAAATTTTGCATTTGAATTGTGATGACAAAGACATTTGGTGTGGAGTTGTGGATGGAAAATATTCAGTTAAATTGGGTTATTATCTTCTAGATGCTAGGGGAAGGAATGAAGCATGGTTGGTAGATCTTTTTTGGGGGAAGGAATGCCTTCTGAAAGAAAGGAATTTTGTGTGGCTGGCAGTCTGAAGTTGTATTTTAGCAAGGGAAAGAAGGCGTTTAGGATTTTGTGGGCCCACAAGATTTGTTTTGTGTGAAAAAGTGAAGGAAACAATAGATCATCTTCTGCTTCATTGCGAAGTGGTTGCTTTGTGCTAGGATATGCTACTAAAGTATTTGGGGTGGCATGGACCTCTAGTAGGCTCCTTAAGGAGTGTTTTTGAAGGATGGTAAGTGAGAAAGGTGAAAACAACCTTCTCACGCATATGGAAGGTAAGCCCTTCAATTTTTGTTTGGGAGATTTGGAAAGAAATAAATAGGAAGATTTTTCAAGGCAAAGGAAAGTCTGTAAATAGATTACAGTTCAAAATTAACCATTATGTGGAGGAGGTAGTAGGTGTGGCTGCCTCTAATTATTTCAATCCAAAAGCACCTTTTACTCAAAAGGATAAAATAATTCAGTCTTTATGGCCAGGAATTCAACTTTGGCCCATTAAGGGGCCTACTTGGATTAATCCAAATCATTCTTCTTTAGAAGCTGATAAGTGAAAAAATACAAAGGAAGATTGCTGGAAGGTTAATTTTGATGGAGCATCAAAGGGAAATCTAAGACCATCTGGTGTTGGATGTATTATACATGACTAGAATGGTATTGTGTTAGCCATGGGAGCAATAAGATTGAAGTATGGAACTAATAATGTTGTAGAAGCCTCAACAGCCCTTATGGCAATCAAACTAGCTCAGAGGATAGGCTTATCAAGGATGCATTTGGAAGGAGATTCTCAAATAATCATTCAAGTGATCATGAAAGGAAAAATTGATGCTTGAAATTTGCAGGGGGTGGTGAGAAGAATAATTGAGTTGTTAGCTTCTTTTGAAGATTACAAGGTGAGTCACATTAGACATACGAGAAATGTGGAGGTGGATATACTATCAAAGTGGGTGCTTTCTTTAATAGGAGTAGATGTTTTGAATTTTGAAGATTTTAGTGCAATAAATGTAGAGGACCTGGCTTAGAGAAAGATTACCGTTGAAGTAGGATTGTGTACCACGCAATATGGTACGAGTACGCTTTTGATGGGGAGCATTGAAGTTCCTATGTTTTTCCAGTGTTGAGCGTACGCTTGGAATTTATGAAGATGGTTGGAAAAGTGGGGTGATCTAATCACTCCACCACCTTAAATGCTCCTAGGCGCACAGGTTTTGGGTATGAAGATTTTTTTGGTGGTGTGGTGTAGATTTGTAGTCTGTGAAGGATACCTTTGTGGTGAAGACTTCATTGAAATAGCTAAGGGGTTTATTCCTTTTCATGGATGAAAAGGCAGCACAAGCAATGTAGATAATGTTGGGAGAAGGGTTCGAGAAATTAACCCACAAAATGTAAACAAATTTGGATATTTAATCTTTGATGATGGTGTGGGGGATAGATTTAGGGGAGCCAATAATAGTGGTGAGGAGAGTTATGAGAACTCTGGTGCCAAAATATTTCTTAATAGGATTGGATGACATCCTAGCGCGAGTGATACTGGGTGTAGGGTTGGTTAAAATTGAAGGGCAGGATGGTGGTGGTCTAGAGATGGTAGGCGTAAACCACCTCTTCCTCAGATGGCCAGAAGGGCGAACAAAAGATAGGTGGTGGGAGGAAGCTAAGTGTGGATGGGAAGCTTTGAAAATATGCTCAGAGCTAGCTGAATTAGAGATGAAGATTACAGACTTGAAGGAGATAGCCAGAAAGGAGATGTGTACGGGGAAGGGACTGCGTCTGCACAAGAAAGTGAATCCATTAAAGGAAAATCTTCCAATGTAGCTGAGAGAAACTTCATCAAAGAACGAGTAATAATGGTGTGGTCCTAGGTGTAGCTAAAAGCCTCAAAACTACATTTTTTGAGTCAATTTTTGATGAGGTCTGAAATATGTATTTTGAAATTCTAAGAATTTAGTGAGGATGGGGGTTTAGATTGGTAGGGAAGTAGCATGGAGTAATTTTTGGGGGTTGGTAGTTTTCTTTGGGTTTGGTGTTGGTTAAACAGTTCACAAAAAACTCTATCTTTTAATTTGGTACTACTGTATTGTGGTTTTTAGTTTTCTAGTTTCAATACAATAAAACAATTATCACTGATCAAAAAAATATATAGTATATATAAATATATATATTAATATTAATATTATAACATGTTAAATTTAAATCTATAGTGATATATATTAATATTTAAAATTAAAAAAGTAGATATTTGTTTCTATTGGATATCCATTAATAATGTATATCCATTTTACTTTGGTATTGATTTAGAATTTGGCTTAGGGGTGTCCAATCTGAAAATTCAACATCTCCAATGTATTTATAGGAGTCACAAGAGTTTTTCGAACTTCACCCTTTGTGTTAACAATTTTTTTCATCCGATTTGGATGAAAATAAAAGCTTTATTCAAAAAATTGTCAGTATTCTACCAATATAAGATATGTTTTATTTTGAATTTAATAGGTAATTATTATTGATTTTCTACATGTACTATGTGTATAGTCTTGATTGATAAGCTGATTAAAAAACATCTATAACTTTTAAACGATTATAAATTATTAAAATCCAAAAAATGTGTCACACACTATGCTTCACAAACTATTGTTTAAAAAAACAAATTTCATAAAGTTTTGACCAAGTTAGAGTGGTCGGACAAATGGTCTTTAATATTTTAAAAATTCCTACTAGAAAACTCATAACTAATTATTTGCTTGCAAAGAAAAAACAAAAAAATATGTCACACTTGGGCATGTGTCCTCTACTAATATTCAAAGATTTGAAAAAAAATCTTCATCATTAGGGTGGTTGGACAAATACCTACTTTTGTTTTTTCTAAATGTTAATGTACTGCATTAAAATTTAAAATTTAACCAAATTAGATTACTTGTTTTTTCCAAAAAGGCCTAGTAGCTTACAAACTACATTTAGTTTTCTACAAATTCTATCCCTACATATTTTTTAAATTGTGTTAATAACCTATTCAAATTCATATGTGAACTTTCTTAAGTGTATTTTCTATATTTTTATTGCCACTAAAGTGCCCTATTTGGCCCATCATGATTCTGCACTAAGCCTTACCTATATTTACTTATTCCATTGTAGGTCATCTGCATCCTCTTTTTTTTGTCTCAAATTATGTGATGAATGTGATTATGGCTTAAGAATACAAAATGACAATAAATAAATTTTAACTATACATATATAAGTAATATCAATATACCATCAAAACATGTATTTAAATACATAAAACTAAATACTTACCTGTATTTACTTATTCCATTTTAGGTCATCTGCATCCTCTCTTTTTTGTCTCAAATTATGTCTCAAAGTATGTGATGAATTTGATGATAGCTTAAGGATACAAAATGATAATAAGTCAATTTTAACTATGTATATAAGCAATATCAATGTCATCAAAACATGTATTTAAATATATAAAACTATATATATATATACTTACCTATATTTACTTATTCCATTATACCATCTGTATCCTCTCTATTTTGAAATGCATCTATGATTGTCTCATGTTCTCCCATAGAAATTGTTGATAACTCTTTATTAGCAAGTCTCCTATGATACCTCACTAATTTTATATTTACTGCCACCACCAAATGTACTTAGTGTATAATCTTCTTATGTGTTTCATAATCTTCAAATACAGGAAAACCATTCTTCCTCGTTAGATTTTTTGTAGCCAAATGCCAACCACCACCACCAAATCTATTGGATAATGATAGACATCATCATCTTATTAATGTAATAATTAATTTATGTTTAGTCTCAACACATCAAGACAACAAATATTTTATTTCATCTTCATTATCCTGAGGTGTGACAATAGCACACATATGTCCAAACAAAATTTAGTTCAATAACTTATGTAACATATAATTTTACCTATCTACATACATGCATTGATATATAATTAAATATATTACAAAATAGTAATAAAGAAAAATCAAATGAAATAAATTAAATCAAATTACCTTCTTGTACAAGGTTTGAAATATGGGCATAGTTATCTGATGAAAACACTTGATCATTGTCTTCATTTTTTGTTGTATATTGATTGTGTGTTTGTGCAGCTATCAAGGATCTTTGCTTCCACTCTTCAATCCATTCTTTATTCTCACATGTTTCTCAATCACCTAAAATACATAACTAACAAAATCATGCAATCCCCCTTGTCTAGATAGTCCATGTGCTTGCATTCAAACTCTTAAATGAATTTCATTTAGTTGATCCACTAATTATCTCACAATCAAGTCTAGGTAGAATTTTATCTTCTTCAACCAACCAAAAGAATCATCGAATTGTAGAGTTCTTGCTTGATCTTGTAGATAGTTTTTTATTGCACCAATCCACAATTGCACATGCATCTTTAAATTTTATTCTATCCTCAAATTTCAATTGATCTCTACCAAGAATTCTTCTAACACATGGATCAGCTCCATCACGTTCTCCTTTACCACATGGTATAGCTTCAAAAAATGATACAGTCAAGATAGGAGGGCCTTGTTAGGATATCATGATCTTGTAGCCAACTTAGACCACACACACATAGAGATTGAAATAACACAGGTCAACAACTATCTTTTATTCATTTAGAATGGATTATTGGATTACATTCAGAAATTACATCTATAGGGCAATCCCCTATTCCATTTTTCCTGCTCTCCTTCAGGCCGACTCTCCCTTCTTTCCAACCTCTACTACTATGGGCTATTCCACCATTGCCTCTCCTTCCTTTTCTCTATCTCTCACTCTCTTTATATGATATTCCTTCTCCATGTCAGCATGGTCTCTTAAAGTTTATCCTTTCAATAGTATCACCATGCACTTACCGCACTATTAGGAGATTCCAATTGTTGACCAATGAACATGTATTCCACAACAATAATGTGGACTTGTCGAATAACATTTCACCAGATGTCATGATCTCATTTTCCAATCATTGTCATTGACCATTGCACATATCGTACCACTCACGCTACTGTGTCCACCATCACCCTATCGGTTAGACCATTAATCACCTCCTACCTACATGAAGGAGTCCTACCAATAGATATGCATACTACCAACTCAAAGAGGTATCAGTCTATCGGGGAGACTCTGACTTGACTCCCACCAATACACAAGTGTCCCATTGATATTCACCTTACACTTTGTCCATCATTCCATCGGAGCATTGCCATGTCACTACTCTATAATCCAAAAGGATGTGGATTACCATTCATCCAATATCATCATGCCACATGTTTGCTTTGGAATCTTCTATCATCTCATACCCCAATTGGGTCCCACAAAGACTCTGTACTATGCAATCAACCAGCCTAAACCACCCACCGTTGATCAAGAAATTATCATGCAGTCACCAAATCACCAAAAACATGAACTCTAGAACCTCTTGTCAGAGGTTGTAAGGTTATGAAAACCTGTGACTCACTGAAATCATTCTATTAGGCTATCAATGAGACTCTAGGATGAGTCTTGCTGAAACCATTCACTCTCTCTGATCTTTCAACTTGTCCACATGTCATCACTATAACTTTGATCACCTTATCACCAATAGTCATTGAGTTACACCCTATCAATCTCCTCTTAGTCGGTCACACCATGGTCATCTTCCTTGTTGTTGCCATATCGTTGGGACCTCAATGCATCTCCTACTGATTGACCATGTCTCACCAATCATCACTTGTCATCCCATCGGAGGGACTTCCTCCAAAGTCACACCAAAACACTCCAGTCACGTCGATATCATCCCATCGTTGGGACAAATCCTGATGTCCCACCAAAACTACATACTCACGCCAATGAACCTATTACACTCCATCACAATCGAGTCGTTGTTGGGACATGGAACATGGTTCTACCAAAATCTTAGTCTCCTGCCAATGTGACTCCACCACAACCTTATCACTACTAACACCATCATTTTGTCATTGGAACAAGTAGCATCCTTTGACCAATAAGCCAAAGTCCTGTTGACAAGGGAGCAATGCCAACCAAAGGGGGGTGGAGCACGATGCTCCTACATCAAACTCCATAGGTGAATAAGAATAATGTGCTCCTACACATGGTGTCTATAATATCATCTTCCAATTTCACCCTCTTTTTCCTCACTTTCCAATTGTTCAGCCTTCTTGATTCTGCACTACCATACTTGCATGATTGAATTTGTCAACTTCTCTTTTTTTGTATATACCTTCTCCTTCAAAATCTCTTTGTAAACATCATATCCCCACCATTCTTCCTCATAGCCTTCCACCTTTGTGTCAATTAACCCAATACAATCCATCCTCCTCTAAGAACACTCCTTCCATTGTTCATTCACCGCTAAATCTATAAACTTCTCAAGAACAAAATTAAGAATTTCCAATAACCAAATATCTTCACTAGAAGTTTTCTCTTCAACCTCTCTTCTTGTCATACCAACAGACATGATTTGCTAAGGTTGTACCTCAAACCTAAACATCTTTGTACTTTCAACTTTCTCAAACTCAAATGAATACATTTTTTACGCATTCTTCACAATCACAACAATCAAAATTTACCTCTATTATCACTAGTCTTTCTTCTGCAAGATTTAAAACTTCATTTTTCTCAAAATCTGCTACAACTTGTAACCTCTTTTCATTTATGTCTTCAAAAATACATAACTCCACTACAAGATCCTCTCTTGCTTTTCCTTCCTTATCCTCTTGTATGAGGATTTCTTCTTTGATGTCATAGACTTGGCATCCAACCACAACCCCTTTGTTTCCTGCAAATACAACATTACAAAAAGGATTATAAAAATCACAAGCCTCAAAAGACTCTTCATCACCATCTTCTCCCATATGTATCTCCTCCATTCCCTCATCACATTCATCAATTACTTCCCCTTCCAAGAAGATATCTATCTTCCTTATTTCCTCTCTGAGTAGGAGAACTTCTTCATCTTCACTGAATTCTTTATCAAATAAGGAACCTTCAAAGATCTTCATATCTAGAACAATATTTTCTTTACACTCTTCTACAACTAATCTTCTCTCAGCCACCTCTTCGATTCTTTCTTCATTTGTAGGTACTTTACAATGTACCCCATCTTCCCCACATTGCATGCTTTCCTTTCTCATCACCTATAATGTCTTATTCTCAACCTTCTCCATACATGCATTGACAAATTTTAATGAATTGCTAACAGATAAATCAAGAGACCAAGTTGTCTCCATGGGTGCCTCTTTTATGGACACTTTCTCTTCCTCTTCCATAACATGTTCCTTTATTCCCAAGCCTTCCTCAAGGGAATCCAATTTCACTTCAATTCCTTTCAACTTTGAAATCAACTTCTTTCCTCTCATCTTTTACCAATACTCTTCCCAAAATGGGATTATCACTAGTCTCCTCATGACCCATCTTGTCCTCTTATTCGAAGACATCTTCAAGAACTTGCAAGTCCTATAGTTACAAGTCCTCCTTGCAACAATCTCTCGCTCTCTATTTAGGGCATCAACCCTAGGTCTGTAGTCACAGGTACTCCATACAACAAATATCTTCTCACCTACAATAATCTCTTTTAAAACTCAATCCTCTACAACTATCCTCTACCCAACAAAGATTCTAGAAGACGCTTCCTCTACCCACTCTCTCTCAGTGGAGGAACTCTACACCTTCTACCCAGCTTTATCTCTACTAGAGGATAGTAGTTACAGATCCTCTTTTGTTTCTGCAACAAACATTCCTTTCACAAATATCAACTCTTCACCAATAGGTCTTCTGGCTTCAACCCACACTGATAGGTCCTGTTACAACTGCCTCACATTCAGTGCTCTGTTATAGACTTAGGAACTCCTGCTCTAATACCACTTGACATAGTCAAGATTGGAGGGCCTTGCTAGGATATCTTGATCTCGTAGCCAACTCAGACCACACACACATAGATTGACACAACATAGGTCAACAACATTTTTTTATTCATTGAGAACAAATTACTGGATTACATTCAAAAAATACATCTACAGTGTAGTCCCCTATTCCATTTTTCCTCCTCTCATTCAGGTTGGCTCTCCCTTCTTACCAACCTCTACTACTATGGGCTCCTCTACCACTGCCTCTCCTTCCTTTTCTCTATCTCCTGCTATATCTTTATATGATATTCCTTCTCCATGTCAACCTGGTCTCTTAAAGTTTATCCTTGTAATATCACAATGCAGTTACCTTGCTATCAAGAGCTTCCAATTGTCAACCATTGAACATGTATTCCACAAAAATGATGTGGAATTATCAA
The DNA here is from genome assembly GCA_007258455.2 of Sequoia sempervirens. Lineage (NCBI taxonomy): Eukaryota > Viridiplantae > Streptophyta > Pinopsida > Cupressales > Cupressaceae > Sequoia > Sequoia sempervirens. The sequence continues at coordinate 23,444 of VDFB02195089.1, forward strand.
ATAACATCTTTCTATTAGGCTGTCAGTGAGACTCTTGGATGAGTCCCTCCAAAACCATTCACTCTTGCCGATCCTTCAACTTGTCCACATCATCACTTATACTTCAATTACCCTATCACCAATCATCATTGAGTTCCACCCTATTGGTCACCTCTTAGTTGTTCCCACCATGGTCATCTTCCTTTTTGTCATTGTATTGTTGGGACCTCAATGCATCTCCTAACAATCAACCGTGTCTTGTTGATCATCATTTGTTGGCCCGTCAAAGGGACTTCCTCCAAAGTCACACTAAAATACTCTAGTCATGCCAATATCACCTTGTCACTAGGACAAAGCCTGATGCCCTGTTGAAACTACATACTCACGCCGATGAACTTGTTACACTCCATCACCACCGGGTCATCATTGGGACATGGAATATGGTTCTGTCAAAATCTTAGTCTCATGTGGATGTAACTTCATCGTGACCTTATCACTACCAACACCATCATTATGTTGCTAGAACGAGTAGCATCTTTTGACCGATAAGCAAAAGTTCTACCCCAAAGGGGGGCTAGAGCACGATGCTCCTACATCAAAAAAACTCCACATATGTTAGATATTGTTTTGCTTGTGAACCCTACTTAGCCAATAAAACATTCGAGCATTCATGAACTATCCCATATAATTATCTAACCATATGAGATGTTTTGTCGTATGAATTCCTCTTCCTCTTAAATTTGAATGAAATATATTAGAATAATATTGAAAAAACTTTGACGAGTGTAATTGGTTATCACTCAAATAGAAATGGTACTCCCTCAAAAAAATTCTATCATTCATTGTAGTATCATTTGCATGTTTGTGTAACATATGAACAAGCATAACCACCTACATTGAATTGTAATATCAATTGTGATTGGATTTCCTCTTGTGGAGCAAGAGTATAGTTTTTTGCAAAATCAACCATTGATAGTACAGTTCCAACTAGAAATTTGTTTCTACATGTGTGAAATTGTCCATCTAACCATCAGGCATACTGGGAGTGCTTCGCATATTTTGGTACAATCTTACTCTTAAATTCTGTTATGAATGCATGTACACTAATTTTTTATATTAAATAATAAAAATCTTTTAACATCCACTAATTATTTTCTAAAATCATTTTCAATAATTTCATGAATACATTCTCCTAAGAATGAAAGATTACCACAACTATTGCATTGTCCAAAAATACATGAACTTAAATAAAATAATTGTCAATTAGATATTTCACGAAATAAACCTGCTATAAACTTATTGATTATTTCAAGTGGCATATTAATACCATATTCCTACATAATCATGTTAGTATGTAAAGTACAATGTATACATCAGAAAACATCATAATAATAAAAAAATTGCATATGTGATTTACAACAACAAGAGATTTGTTTCTTTATAATTTTTACATACCAAGGTTTATATTTTTCAAATGATCTTTGATTTATGGTAATATTTCTAGGTAACACTGAATCATCTACAAAAATTTATAAAATTTTATTTGAGTTGTGTCTAATAAGTGTTTTGGATGAGTATCATAAATTTTGAACCCCACTCTTAATTTTAAAATATCTCTAGCTCATTAGATGATACTATTGTATTATCATGCCAATATTTTTCAACCAAATATTTGATTTCGATATTCAATTTCATGTCGGACCTTGGGAGTTGACCACTAAAACTCCAACATTGGTTATTTGGATCGTTTTCAATACTTTCTCTTCTCTTTGTTGCTCTTATCAATGTTTTAGGATGTATGTTTAGAATTCCACTAATGTTGCTTAACATTCTTTTATCCAAATTTGGTTTATTCACTATAGAAATTGTTATAGCTCATCATGTTGCATTCTTATCTTTAAATTGGCTCTTCTTTCTAATAGACTCAATTCCACTAGCAACAATAGATATAGCATGTTTAAGTGATTTATCTTTTTTTGGTTTCACAAAAATGCCTAGCTTTTCAATTACTTTTCTCATTTTCCACATTCTCACCAATTACATCATGAGTTGACATTAAAATGATAGCTTTTTTTAATAAAAGATTTATTTGTATAATCTATTGGCATAAATTCTTATTTGTCTCCAAGAAATATTACCAAAAAGATTATCCAAAAAATAACTTTGAATTTTCAAAAATATATTTTCATTTTCAACAACACAAGGCTTTTCATTTTTAACAACAAAAGGATTTTCATTTTTAACAACAAAAGGATTTTCATTTTGTCCAGCAAAAGGATTTTCATTTTGACCAACACAAGATATTTTAGTTTCAATGTCCATTTTTATAACCTTTTAGGAATAGAATTGATCTCAACATTGGTATATCCATCTTATAATTTAGAAATATGAATATCATCTATAGTCACATTTTCCATGTCATTCAAAGGTGGATTTGAAGATGTACCTAGATTTATGCTTGTACCCCCATATTAGATACTATTTGCTACTATTGGTTTCTCTTGTGTTAGTGTGATACTGAATTGTGATGGTGATTGATTCATTGATTTGGTGTGTGGGGTTGCATAGTTTAGTTGATTGCTACAATTGATATTATTATTATGATTTATGATATTTTGTATGTAGGGTTTGGATTATTTTATTAGGCAATGCTTTCTCTCTAATGGTTTATATGTCGATGTGATAATTCTATGGTGATGTTATTTAATTCAGAATTATTTTATGATGCAATGTTTAATAATTAGTTATGATGCAGTAGTTAGGTATCATGTTATCTTATGAGCAATTTGGTTAGAAATGTTAGTTCGTTATTGGTATTGTAATTGTTAGAATAGAGTAGGTGAGAGGACATTGTAGCATCACTCGTTCACGAGTGCCCTGCTACACTGCAATTCCTTCTCACGATAGGATGTTGATTATATATATACATGTGCTACTTGACGTTTATTTGGATGCAGGATTGCAGGAATAAGTCTCGATTCCACCTGCTTCGTGAGGACAGGGCGAGCAATAAATTAACCCAATGGGTAAAATGTTGAAAAAGGGAGTAGGTTTGGAAGTGTCCCCGTCCCAAGTCCATCGTCTGTTGTGAGTCGTTGTGTTATGACTGAAGTTTTGTCTTTGCCTTGTATGTAGTTTCTCTGTTGAGTATTTATTTAATTCTTGGTTAGTGTTTAATTAATTAATCGTATTTCATAAAATAATTAATTAATGTTGCATTGTTATTTGATTTAATTGAGAGTTAGAAAAATGTTAAAATTAAATATATAATAAATTAAAAGTGATTTAATTAATTAAAAGTGCAAATAATTATAATTAAATTAATATTGTTGAGAGTAATTAAATATTATTTTTTTATTAATATTAAATTAGGAAATTATGTGAAGATAATATCTAAATTTAAATAAATTATTTCAATTAAAATTTTAGATAAATGTGAGCTTTTAAAAGCTGAAAAAGGACCAATAAGGAAATAGGCTTTTTGGAAAAGAAAGCGGAAAAAGATTTATTGATTTTAATTAGTGATTTATTATTTTTATGAGGAAAATGATTCACGCACAAGTTTTTTTTGGCTCTGTGTTTTAGATCTAGAAAAGAAAAATAAGAAAGATAGTTTGGCAGTTTTGAGGTTTTCTTCTGGGTAAAAATTATTGTGAGTTTGAAAAGGAAATATTATTCAGTAGAACATTGAAGGAGAAGATCGAGAAAAGGGAGCGGCAAGAGGAGATCTGAGAGGAGGTTAGAAGGGATTCTTCAGCAAGGGAAAGGATTCCAGGTTTTCCTCTTTTATGTTAATTTTATTTTACTGTTCTATAAACAGAATATGGTATGTTGTGTCTGAAAATCTATTTCTTTATTTCTTTTGGAAATGGTTTTGGTTGAAGACTTATTTGTGTTTAAAATTCATGAATCTTCTATAGAAAATTTTAGTAGAAACCCTTTTGAAACTCTTCAACATAGTTAGTAGGGAAAATTAGTGTGGTTGAAATATAAAAAATCATTTCTGATTGAAAATCAAATTTTCATGTTAGATCTATATTAATTTATAAAAAAAATCTGTTGTTAGATTGTGATTCTAAATCTCTGATTAAATATATAAATTTTATGTATATCTATGCAAAATTATATATACAGATATTATTATTTGATTGAATCATTGGAATGGATATCTTTATAAATTTTATTTATTGGGAGATTTTCGTTTCTAAAAAAAATATTAAATACAATATATTTAATTAATTACTGGTGATGTTCATATTCATCTGTATTTTCATGTGAAGTAAGTTTTAATATAAAATATGCTTTAATATATATATATATATATTTATACTGGTGTGTTCTTGTTTTCTGTGTTTGAAAATGAATAAAAATAAAGATTTAAACAAAAAAAATATTGCCAGTGCTTCGAAATTCGTGTTATGCTTTATTTGTATCTAAAATAAAATAATATATATATATTTATGTATGTACTGGTTATGTTCTGGTAATACCCAAGTTGAAGAACGAAATTTCGTATATAAAAATCACAGTAAAAACAGTAGACATTTATAAAATATTTGTATTCGTTTCTGGGAATTCGAAATCTTTTTTTAAAAAAAGTTTTTTTTGGTTTACGAAATAAAATAAATAAAACTAAAAATCAAAATAAATTTTAAAAACCAATGTTTGGTGGGAAGGGCCGGCCTTGCCTTACCACAGACCAAGTCATGGTCTGCTTGAGGCGTGACAGGTCCGAGGAGACTTCTTGGAGTACCTATGTGACCACTTGGAACAGCATGACCAACAACTGTCTTAGCGACCATTGGGAGGCATGACCTCCCTATTAGAGCCTACCAGCCTCCCTCGATGGAAGCATACCTCAGAAAAAAAAAAAGAAGTTCTTTTAATTTTTAAAGATTTCATGTGTTTAATTAAAATTAAGTAAATTTAATTTAATTTAATATATATTAGAATTGTTCATTTGAAATTACTTTATAATATAATTTTATGTTAATATTTATAATTGAATTTAGTTTTATTTGACGATTTATTTTAATTAATATTTGGTTTGTATAAATATATGAATATATATATATATATATATCATATATTATTTAATATATATTTAAAATATATTATTTAATATATATTTATATATATATATTTACTGGAATTTAATTCCGTTATATATATATATATATATATATATATTTACTGAAATTTAATTCAATTTTAAATTATATAATATTCAAATGTGGTTTAATTTGAATCTTTTTTTATAAAATACATTTTTCCGTAAAAAGATTATATTAATAAAATGAGTATTTATGTATTTATATATGACCAATTGTAGTTGCGAGGTAAAAACATAATTTTGAGAAAATCGCAATGATTAATGTAGTTGTGCTTATTTTAATTGATGTTGTGCTTGGGATTAAATCGAATAGTTAAAGTTTAAAGGATATGATGTTATAATGTAATTTTGCGAATTTGAATTTAACAGTGTGTTTTGTTTTGTATTGAATAATCTCGTATTATTAGGATTTATTTGTTTATGTGAAATTATTGAGGAGTTGGAAATATTTCTTTGTGGAGTTGTTCTTAGTATTAAGGTTTCTCTTTAGGGTTTTAGATTAAGTTTGTTGTGGTATTCCTCTTGATTTGTTTTGTCATATGGGAGGAAAACCATAGGTTTACTTTACCTTAAATGAGAGTTTAAGTTGGCTAATTAAAAGGCTTCAAAGATGGAATGAAACTCTGCATTATGTTATGTTTCTTCTATTCTCCATGGGACAATTAGGGGTTAAAAGAATTATTTTGTGGTCTTCAGGAGAATTCTCTAGAGTGGGATGTTTGGTGTAGAGGTTCTTTTGTGTATCGCCTTGATGTATTGTACTATGATGTTGTACCCGGTTTCTACGAACGGGGATTTGTGCCTCCTAGGAAATAGGAGTGGGTAATGAGTTTTGTACCTCCTTTGGAAGGAGTGTGTATTCGAATTGGTTTCCTCCAGTGTTTGGAGTGAGTTCCTTGTTTTGGTTTTCTCCTTAGATTGGAGAGTTGATGTTGTTTAGTTACCTATTTTGGTATCATGCCTTGTGTGTTGTCGATAGGAAGTGGCTCTTTGGTAGAATTAGGCTTTTCAGAGGCTATGAGGTAGCTTTCTACAGAGTTTAATTAAGTATTAATTCTATATGAACAATTTAGGGGGTTTTTACACTAATAAAGATAAAAGAAATGTCTCTCTGGTAGAAACAGAGTGAATGGTAAGACTCAAGATGAGATGGGGCCATGGATTAGAGGTGGCAGTGAGGCTGACCAGGGTAACCAAGATAGAGGGAGTCCGGTAGCCCTAGGAGAAGGAGTTGAGCCGAGGGGAGTAACTCATGGCATTATACATATTACCTCATACCTATGTCTATGGTTATTAGTGTGTGTAGTGTTCATGATCTTTGTTCCTCTAGAAGCATTAGCAACCTAAGTGTTGACTGTGATTGTAGTTTGTGAAGCAATATTGTGATTGTAGTGGTTAGATGCCTTGTTGAACCTCTTTACAGTGCATTGTTGGATGGGGTCTTTTTTTATTATTATGCAGAGTTCATTGAAATTTGTCATTGAGCTGGTTATTGAAGTGGGAAGGTGTTTCATTGTTGATTTATTGTTTGTACCTCTTGGAGATAGTTGTAAATTGAGAGTTTTTTCTAATTGGTCTTGTTGTAATGCATTTGAGGTTAGTCTTTGTTATTGTGGTACTTGATGGGGACCCTTCCTTGTCCTACTCTGACTTTGGGGGTGGTTGGGTGGGCGTGCTTGCTTGTTAAGGTTCCCTCTTACGATTTCACTGGATGTCACTTTTGCACGGGTTTGATATGTTGATGATCAGTGTGCTTATGTACCCAGTTGATGTATGCGCTGTATGTAATGTATTCATTGATGTATTGTCTCCCACGTGTGTTGGGATGACCTTGTTGTAAATTGTATATGTGATTATTGAGGTTGTATTTTCAGTCAATTGTATTCTTCTATCATTGGGATGTAATAATTATTCAAGCCATGTATTTATTCAGGATCATTTGATATAGTTGGTTATGATGAGTTGTATCTATCGAAATATGAAACACTTTATATCTTTATAATTCCATGTATTGTCATATGTGCTTATGTTATTAATATGGATATAGTTGATGGATATTTTAAATGATGGAATGGGAATGAATAGATTTACGTAGTAGATTAATTATTGTTATCTCATTATCGTTGTTATGGGTTAGTGTATTCATGTCACTTCGTGTACCCCATTGGAACTAGTTGTGCCTCATAATGCATTGTTATGTTATAATACTTAAGTATGTTATTATATTCTTTTTAAAAAAAAAATTGTTCCGTTGTTATTATTCCTTTTGGGGTTAAGCACGGTGACGTGACTTATATACTATTGTCAGATTATCCATATCATTGAAAGGTGGATTTGAAGACATACTAGGATTAGTTTCTATAATCATATTATCTTCCACATTCACCTCTTGCAAATTTTCATCATCTACATCCATCCTATCCTCCATAGTCTCTTCAATGTTTTTCTCTTCAATAGTCATGGAAACAGATACTTCAATATTATTCATTTCTTGAATCCTCAGTTCTTCTATCTCTTTGTTGTTGAGCCTCCTTCTCTCCATTTTCTTCTTTTTCTTTAGGGGTCATGACCCTCCTTTCTTTCCTCTTTTGGTGATGTTTTGATCCCATGATTACCAAATTTTGAAGTACAAATGAATTTCAATAATAAAAATACTTTTATATTCCTGCTCAAAATTACTAGATAATAAACACAATTCCACTCCAAAATTGTTCCAATGGTTGAATCCTTCCAAAATTGAATAAAATTTACATGTAAAGAGCATGTAGAATACAAGAATCGATAAAAAAATGAAGAATAAGTCATTGTCAATCATGTAGTAAAAAATGTCAGGTTGCAGGAAATCACTGATAATTCATTATCAATAATTTTTTTAAAAAAATTCAAATTGTTTTCTTTCTTAAAATAGGATATTGTATCCTAAATGAGATTTCATTTACTTTTGGAAAATTCAAAATATTAAAAAGGAAAATAGGACCCCGTTTAGGATACATAATCTCAAAACTTACATGTCACTTGAAATACCTATCCACGATGATGGATCTGAGTGTGATTAGAAATGTTGATTCAAAAAACTACAATCAAATCCTAGGAAACAACTATTCATACTCTTGGATTGTGGAAATCTAATAACGATACATAATCTCATTTCTAGGAGAAATGGGATCTCATTTCTTAAAATTTCAATTTTTGGCATGGATTCTACTATGGGGTTTCGAGGAAAAAAAAAAGGTTTAGGGAGCCAACCCTTAGCTTTGGATGTTCTTTGACCTACAACTTGAGAGATTCGTAATTTAGTGTTACTAGAAAATAGTGACTTTGTACATATGTCTGAAGATTTTTTTAGTAGAATTTTTTAATGAAATTAAAACCCATTATATATGAGACTATGTAGATTTCAAATATGTAATTTTTTTATAATTGGATTTTTTTTTATATTTTTTAAATATTTTTTTATCAATATGGTCCATAAACTTGAAATAATAGGTTTTCTTGTTTTAAATTTTTTATTTTTTACATTTTTTGAAAAAATGTTAGATGTCAAAAATCTTCATATAATTTTTTTAATTTAAAATAAAAATAAAAATGATAAGTTTAGGTGTACTTATGCTTGTCGTACACAAGAGATTTTCAAAATAATAATTATGACCAAAAAAATTAATAAAAAAATGTTCATAAAAAATTACAAAAAGATATCCCCAACAATGTTCAGTGTGTTACAGATTGTTTTTCAAAAGAATTAAAAAAAAAAAGACTTTTTATTAAGGTCAAAATATGGTTGTCATATACATGCATGGTATGGTCCTAAAAAGTGACTTTAAAAAGTGGTTTTTAGACATTCCTATTGAAAATCAATCTATGTCATCTAGGTATTAAAAGAAATTACATATTTAGATACTAAACTCCAAGTACTACATTTCATATAAGTGACTTTTTTTTAGATTCAATCTTTAAGCGCTTCAAATTTTTAGGTCAAATGTGATAAATTTTGAAAATTAAAAAGAAAAAAGAAAAAAACACTTCCACTTTTTGGCCAAAAAAGTGGACTCAACTTCTTCCACACACCCTACTACTGAGGTGATTTGCATCCATGGTGGGCATTTTCAACCCACTGGTAAGCTCAACCAAAGTGGGATATAATCAATTTTTCCTATTTCTCAACTAAATATCAAATTATTAAAAAATATATATTATATTTTAATTATTTAATCTTTGAATAATATGTAAAATGATTATATTTTTTTTATGATTTGTAAAGTGCTATAATGGATAAATAATAGATGTCATTTAAGGATTTATATTTTATCCATTCTAGTTTAAATTGTAAACATAACCAAGTTTTTGTTATATCTCTCTTGCGTTCTTAGTTTCTTAATCTAGATTGTAAAGATAACATTTAGTAAATGCTCGAAACTATAATAATTTTTTTTAATGATGTTAATGATTGTTAGAAATTAATGAGAGAAATAGTGATAGTACTACAAAGTTGTGTTTGACTCATCTAGTTGAATTGAAGTGTCTTATTGTCTATAGAAGAAATATGACAAGAATCACAATGGTATTTGGAGATGGATAGACCATAAGAGAGTGGTGAATTTAACAATCTAGTTAATTATGTATTAGGAAAGTTTTCTTTTATCTGTGTGTAATCTTACATGATTTTTGGGAAGAAATCTACTCATGTAAGGCTTCCTTTAAACTTAGGACACTCCCAAAATAGGACTCAAGAGTCTTATGTGTACATTGGTTCCTATGAATTGATAATGCAAAAAAATAGCTCTCAGTCTTATTAGACTAAGAGCTAATGCAGCAACAACTCACCTAGCAACAAATTCCAACTCAAACATAAACTGCACAATTTTTCTAGAACATATGCCACACTTTATTTTATGGTTCCAGTTCAAAGTTTTACATCAAAATATGTAGCTATAGACATACCAAAGTCAGATTTATTCCCAATTTCTTTCTTATTTTTTAACTCTTCTTATTCCTCCAGCATCACTCCAAAATTTTGCCTTCAAAATTAATTCTTATGTGTAGATTTTACCAGCCATGATAGAGGTCAACTTTTTCACTTCCTTTGTATTAAAACTACTATTTTTTTTTCATACTTTGGGCACCCCCAAAGTCTCCTCTTGTTGCACCTACTTTCCCCTAGACTCCCCAACTTCCACACACTTTTCCAAGGCTCTTCATTTCCTGTTTTTTCTTACCCAAATATGGGTGTTCTAATCTTCCATGTACCTATGCTACGAACAAGAGAGAAGCCCCAGTTTGGGTTCTTTAAATTGAGATTTTTATATGTTATTTAAATTTGTAGTTTTAAATATTTTTCAACATTAATTTTCATTAATTTTGGAAGTCGCTATAAACTCAAGAACCCCCAGACACAGATGACATTATGAAAGGAAAAAATCACCTAGATTTTTTTTAACACCACAACAAAATTTATAAACAACAAAAAAAAAATTGAAAATGAAAAAAATGATCTGGATAGCCAAAGTACCCGGATGCTCCAATATCAAACACATCGGGTATGGAAATGTTCCATGAGGTTGTAGCTCATGAACATTTTAGGAAGCCTCGAATGGTGAACTCATTCTCATTTTTGATCCAAATCTCTTCTTCATCAATCAACTTATTTTGTTTGTTCATAAAAAACTCTTTACCTCTTCCCTCATTCACATTCCTTTTTTATTTATACTATAATCTACACTCACCTCAGTGGTCACCTCCACTTTCTTCTTCCCAATGACCAAGATCCATTTCAGACTTCTCAAACAAGTGAGTATATTTTTCTAGTGCTAAATTATGTTTTCCTCTTAGACTCTTTTCACTTATTTTACAATTATTTGGTTTCCCTTACTCCTATTCTCTTCTTTGTACAAATGTTGCACCAACTCTTTATCACTTCCCTTGACCTCACTTAAAGTCCTCTTCTCATGAACTACTATTGGGTTGCTCTCAACCTTACGTTCCATTATCACAACTTGTTCACTATAATGAAAAAAAACTAATGAACTATCTCTCACTTGCTTCTCCTTGTCCTTCAATGGACTCAAATGATACTCTCTCCCATAATTTATGATGGTATACATATTTTCCCAACCATCATACGTAGCATGTCGATCAAATTGCCACATTCTTCCCAAAGGACATGAGAAGCATCCGTGGGCATCACACAACACCTTATCAACATAATTACCAATCTAAAATTGAACCAAACATTTTTCACTAACCATAATTTGATGATTCTTTTGTATCCAAGTGACTCGGTAAGGATTTAGATGTATTTTCTTTTCCATTTGCAATTGATTTACACACCATTCAAAATAAACTTCGCCTTTGTGTTGGATTTGTTTGTTATTTTTTTGGTTTCAAAAAAACTCTATTCAATATCAATGCCTCTCCCTCTTCAGGTTGGTCTACTTGCTTTGGGGAATTCACATTCTCTTCATCAGCTTGTGTTGTGTAGTTCTTTGTTGCACTCTTCTTGCTAATGTATTGTCTTTAAGGACATTCAAAGGCCCTATGTCCAACCTCTCCACATTGTAAACATGTGAAGCTAAAGCCTCTTCCACTACCTCTTCCAAATGACCCTCTTCCATGAGATTAATCCCCTCTTCCTTTAGGGAAATCCCCTCTTTCCTTTCCTTCTTGTGTGTTTGCATAAGAAGTGTTTGCCTCCTCTTACTTGATATTTTTCATATGAAATATTCCTCTACCCCGAGAGTTATTTTGTTGCTTCATAATGAGTTTTCTTCTAATTTCAAGGCATATTGATATGCCTCCTCCATGTTATGCATATTGACCAAACTTATTTCATCTTTGATGGATATGTGAAAACCATTCAAATATCTTGAAACTTGTTCCATATCATCTTCTTCATGATCAACTGTTATGATTAACTAGTAAAACTCTTTAGTATACTCCTCAACACTACTCTCCTTTTGCTTTAAATTTTGGAGTTTTCTAAACAAATTTATTTGATAGTTTGCTAGTAAAAACTTGGACTTAATTTTTGTCACCATACGATCCCATGATCTTATTTTATCTTTTCCTTTTCACTATATATTAGCTTACAAGTGATCCCACTATAGGGATGTGCGTCCCTTCAACATTGTGCAGGCATATTTCACTTTTTGACCTTCTTTAATGTTGTTATATTCAAAATATTTATCCATTTTAGAAATCTAATCTAGCAACTCCTCTACATTTTAACTTGCCTATGAAAATTGGAGGATCAAATCGTGGCCTGGAATTTATTTTTGTAATGGCCTTAATAAATCATTCTTCACCTAACTCTAGACCCGATTGGTTCATTTCCTCTCCATCTTCAACAATCTACTCTTCTTCATCATCACATATGTCCACTGTATGGACTCCTCTTCTCTGTGACATTTACATGGCTTCTATCTATGATGTGAGACCTTGAATTACCTTTTCCAAATTGGGCTCTCCACCCCTAGGTCCACTTTCTCTCTGACCCCTTCCTCTATAAGCCATATTAGCTTCTTCTTTAGGCAATTGTTAGATCGTTTCCTCAACAATCGAATATGCTCTCATACAAATTAATGTAGAAAAAAAGCTTTGGATCTTATCATACTAAGAGAAAAAGAAGCAGCAACTCACCTAGCCACAAATTCCAATTTAGATATTAACCACACATTTTTTCCAAAACATATGTTGCACTTTATTTTATGGTTCCATTTCAACGTTTTACATCAAAATATGCAAATATAGACATACCAAAGCTAGATTTATTCCCTTGTTCTTGCTTTTTTCTTAGCTCTTCTTATTCCTTTGACATCACTCTAGAATTGTGCCTTCAAAATTAATTCTTATGTGCATATTTTACCATCCATGATAGAGGTTGACTTTTTCACTTCCTTTCCATTAAAACTACTATTTTTTTTCATACTTTGGGTGCCCTCAAACTCTCCTTTTGTTTCACTTCACTTTCCCCCAAACTCCTTAGCTTCCATACACTTTTCCAAGGCTCTTCATTTCTTCTTTTTTTTCTACCCAAATATGGGTATTCTAATATGTCAAGTTCCTATGCTATGAACAAGAGAGAAGCCCCATTTTTGGTGCTTTACATTAAGAGTTATATACTATATTCAAATCTACATTTTTAAACATTTTTCAACATTAATTTTCATTGCTTTAGGAAGTTGGTATAAACTCAAGAAACCCTAGACAAAGATGTCAGTCGGGCAAGAAAAAAATCACCGAGGATTTTTTAAACACCACAACAAAATTTATAAACAACCAAAACAAAATTGAAAAAGAAAAAAAATGTTTTAGATAGCCAAAGTACCTAGATGTTATGGCTCAATTGATGCATAATCAGATTAGGTACCTAATGAAGTGTAGTTATCCTAGTAGCCTTACTCTCAAAACCAATTACAACCAATTCACAAAATAAACAAGAACTAAAATCCATTTCATAAACACATTATGGAGGCAATGCAATTTTTTTATATTATTTAAAATTCATATTGCATGTTACCTTATGTGTAGATAGTCAAACAATAGGGACCTTTATATCAATATCCATACTAATACATATAGTGACATGCTTTTATTTTCAAGGAAACACATATGTATCAACCAATTACAACCATCACCAGTGTTCTATTTCGTTTATGGCTTAAGTTCAGGAGGAAGATATTTAGTCACTTTACTATTTTCTCACTAAATTCACAAGCTAATTAATATATATATATATATATATATATATATATATATATATATATAGAGTGATTTATCCCATGACAAAGACCACAATTTTCTTTAGTAAGTCTTCATGTTCTACTAGAAATAGGAGTCAACAATAGTAAATACCCTTAACATGTCTTCAAACGAGCCCACCTTAAATGTCTTCACATAACCCCACCTTAAATGTCTTCACTTGTAATTGTTGTAATTATTTACAATTTGTTGTAATCAACCCCCTCCCAAAAAGCACAATCCGATTTTCTTATTTCATTTAGTTATAAATAAGAAATACTAGGTACATGGATAAGATAGATTCTGTAAGACTCCATGATTACTTTATTTATTTTTTATTAGAGCCAGTAGAAAAAATAATTCCTTTCATGTGAACTCCTCCTTTCACTAATTATAATAATAAATTTGAAACTGCTAGTCACTACTAATGATAGGGAATTAAAATAGAGAAATTATATCCAAAGTTATTGAACTACAATGGACCCCACCATAATACTTTATTCTTGAATTAGGAAGGAAAAGTGTTAGGATTCTTATATAGGTGCCCAATGTAACAATGGATAATTTTTTTATTTTTTTTTTAGTCTAGAAACAACCAAGATTGATTTCATTGTCTTACATCCTTTCCAAATAATTTGAATTATTGATTTGGGAAGACATGTTATTTTCTCACATAGAAAAAACAACTTTGATGTAATTAAACCCCAAAAATTGCAAATGACATTTTACTCCTAAAATAACTCAATTAAAACACTTAAAAAATATAATGTGAATTAATTTAGAAAATACAATGTATTTAGCACCTTCTACAAGACTTTGTTCTATAAATAAAATAATCCTACTTCCACTTAAAATCTTGCCACTTGGCATTGAAAAAAGATTTATGTAAGTAAAAAATAAAGAAATATTAATAGTCCCTAAGTCATATCTTTGTGAACAAGAAAACACGAAAAAGAAGAAGATATAATTGTGGGTTTAGCAACTAGGAAGGAAAGTCTGCACCATACCTTGAAAAAATTTGCATGATATGTGAGTTGAAATTGGGCCCACTTCCCTAGCCAAGAATTTGAATTGTAATTCAAATAAATGTAAAAGAAATACCATTCTTATTCTTTTAACATCTATAGATATATTTGGAATAAAGGTTAAAAAATGTTTCAAAAGTAGCCTTTTATTAGGAAAATATATAATTAATCTTCAAAGAAGATAAAATTTGTTAAGTTATTAGAAATGTCTTCAAATTACAAAAAAAAATAAAAAATTAAATGAGATTATGGAAACTTTTTCATTTATATTTTTAATCACATTCCATGTTCAACAAGCAAGTAAATCATCAAAGAGTTTGATCTGAAATTTTGATGAAGAAAAAATGCTCACATAATCTAATCCATAAATATTCAAATTAAATTCATAATAATAAATAGCACATAATTTATTTCAAATGATAAATGCACAAAACATTAGAATTTTAGAATTACATAGTAAATATCCTAGCCACATTTTACAGAGTATAAAATTGTCTTACAAATCATTGTATTAAAAACAATGAGAGTTGAAAATAATTATGGAAATAAATTTGGTTTACCTGTTGGGTTATAACTTGAAACTATAGTCTATAGAAATAACATGTTTAAAAATCATAGAAAAATATAATTATGACCTATGTGTATTTCATATAAATTTGACTCCATTGATCTATCATTAATGCACTTGTTATATAAGGTTATTCCTACACATTTGGCCAACTACATATTTTCTACATATTTTTACAAGGCATTGAGTTTTACACCACCTTGCAGTTGATTAAGATTTAAGGATAGGAGTTTTACTCTATTTTGAGAAAGAAAGTGACATATGGATGTTTTTTGACGCACTTTAGAATTCAAGATTACAATTTGGACACAAATTCTCTTACTAATTTGGATTCTATAAAATTTGAATGTCTATAGGATGCTTGGGATTAAAACTCTTAATACTTTATATGTGAGTCCTCAAATACATTTTGATCTAATAAGACTCTAGGTTTGGAATTTAGGCTTCAATCAACTAATGGATGCAAGATCATGATGTAAGAATACTCTACACTCCTGTTAGGTATGAAACACGAACACAATAGTAGCTCGCAAGTCATGGATATGCTTGGAGAAGACATGTGTTACTCTACTTAAACATCATCTAGTTCAATGGTAAAACAATCAATATTGATTTAACACCTTGTTCACACCAAAAGTGACAAAGATTTTCTCTTATGTTATTGGCCAAAAATTATCATTGATTCTTGAACTAGATATATTTAAGAATAGCTAACACATAGAGATGGTGATACTCAAATTGAAGACTTCTATAATACTTAGACATGAGGTGAGAATAAAGTAGATTCCCCCAGTCTCTAGCCTACTAACTAGATTAAATTCTAATAGTGTTTACCTTGGATGTGAAGAATAAAATAAAAGTTTATCAATAGCCTCAAATCTCTAGACTAAACATTAGACCCTCTAAATATGACACATGGATACTCTAGATGTATGAATTTGAAATAATAGACACAAAATCTTCACACAATTAGAATTTATTCACAAAATAAAGTTCAAAATCAGTGGCAATATATTTGTGTAGGCATCCTCAAATGTGAGGGTCCTTATAAATTCTAGTTGACTAAAGGTTATCGAGTCTAAATTCAACATGTATGGTTGTAGATAAAACTTAATATCATACTTAAATGGACATGTGTTAGCCAAATGTCCACCTTAAGAGAGTTCATAGTCTATAATTCACTTAACACATCAATGAAAAAATATTGTTTAATATATAAATGATGAAAATACATCTTAAATTTCATTACCTAACTTAAAAGTTAAACTAGAGGTTCAAACTTCATAGAATAGATAGAGTTTAATCTTAAATTTGATTCATTAATATTTAATCTATAAAAAGATTGCATGACTAGTAAAATGATTTAAGACTACAAAACTTTCAACTTCCATGTATCTATACATTATATGATAAGATAAGGCTATCGACATCTATAGAGACTCTAGAGGATTGTCCCAAGACTCAAGATATTGATTCTTAAGGACTAAATTTTATAATATGATCCACTTTTATCTAGGAATCATAATATAGAGTACCTTCTATAGGGGAGAGGACCCAGGTACAGTACGTCAACATGTTTTAATAGTTGTGATAGTAGTTGTTTATAAAATGCCCAATATTTTTATGAATATTGGATCAATAGTTGTGACTTTAAAGTTGTTAGTGTTGATAATGACTACCCATTATTAAACAAAATGTATTCCTTTGATCTAAAAAGCAACCAATCATGTGATTCCACATCAACACTCAATAAAACATGTTGTGAATGCACAAGTATTGGTCTCACTTTTTTTTTTTGGGCCTTTTTGGACATCTTGACAAAAAGCATGTTGATGTGGCATCATATTTGATGATGGGGCCCTGAAACCTTAGTCATAAGCAAGGGACTTGCCAAGTAAGCAGCTGTAAAAAATTGGGAGTGATTTGAAATTTCCACATAAGATAATTAAAAGCCCGAAATTAGGGTGCACAACTACTGGGTCCTCTCCCCTAGATGTCAACCTTACCAACATAATTTTAAAATTTCATGGAGATTATACCAGTCTCTTAAATCTGTTTAACTAGTCTGTTTAACTAGCCTTATGTATTGCATTAAAGACTAATCGAAAGAGTATTCCACTCAAGTAGTATCAATCAATTATATATCGCATGTTCAAGCAAGTGCCTACCATATTTTTATAATGAACATCCAACAAAGTCCTCCTTGCATTCCAAAATTATGCAAGCATTTTAAATGTACCGATGATTCCTAGAGCTAGATCTAACGCCTTTCTGAGTATTTAATAGGCAAGGCACGCTTCCTCTGAGTATTTAATACTGAAGGACATGGTGGAGCCTATTCAAAACGTAACTCCCTAATCCGAGCAGGATGAGTTGTTTTTCTTTGATTTTGTTGGATTTTCTGTCATAAAACATCATGACGAAGTAACTTCATAAATTCAGCTGTCCGAAATACTCATTCAGCTGCTAAAATTGGTAGTCAATGGCATTTAGACTGTAACCGATGCGCACGTTCAATGGCGGGCACAGAAATTTGAAAATTATCTTGTATGTTTGTTTTTAAATCGAGAGGATGAGAGTTTAGTTCAACAATACGAAACTTAGCAAGAGGAAAGCTAGAAACCAGTAAGGAAGGAAAGCTAGCTAGTAAGCGATAGGGTAGATTAACTTGTTTTTGTTCAATGGATACACAACAATCAGTCCAATGTTCAGTAGCAGCACAGAGCACCAAGGAGGAGAAGGTAGAAATGACAGATAGAGACAATGTAGAGGAAGTGTTGTTCCCAGCCAGATTGGAGGTTTCGTGTTCGATTCCCAGGAATGGCAAATGTCTGAACCCAGATGCTCCGGACTTCACTCCTGCTCCCCTAGTCTTATATCCACAGCCCATATTCAGTCCGCTTTTGATCGTTCATCAGGTGGCCGCCAACCACATCAGTGGCGAAATGCTGCTGCTGCAGCAGGTGATATTATGGTACGGGGAGGCGGCGCCTAACGGTCTGATGCATCATTTGACTGATAACACAGCAGCAGAGAAAGGTTTGGGTGCTCATTACATCTTTGACGAGAAAGCAGCAGAGTTATATCAGGGGACTCCTCGCACTACTCTCATGATCAGAAATATTCCCAACAAGTACAGGTATCCAATAAATTCTACTTTTTTCATTTGGGTTTCGTTTGCTTTGGTTTGAGAAGCACACTTTAAGTTTTGATTTGGGTTTGGTTTGGTTTAAGAAGCACACTTAAGTTTTAGATAATTCATCTAAAGTTACATTTCGATCATTATTTGACAGTTTAGAAAACTAAAATAGACAAAATTGCTCACTTACCATCTTTCTGCCGCAGCCAGCTTGAGCTGATAAAATTGCTTGATGAGCACTGTTTACAGCAAAACAGTCAAAACTCTGGCTCAAATGAAGCTGATTCAGCATATGATTTTGTGTACTTGCCTATTGATTTCAAGTGAGTTATGACCATTTTACTTCGTTTTCCTTTAAATCGAACAAATCTCATTGTTTGCAATGGCTTGTATAATCTATGTTAACAAACTTTTGGTCTGTAAACAGAAACTGGTGCAACTTGGGTTATGGATTTGTAAATTTTACCAACGTTGAAGGGGCAGTGAGGTTCTACAAGGCTCGCCATTTAAAAATGTGGGAATGCTTCAATTCAAGAAAGATTTGTGAGATAACTTATGCTCGCCTACAGGTGCGTAAAATCGATTGTTGTACTTCATTTTTTGGAGTTCTATTTTTTTTTTTGACAGTAGGTAGAATTGAATTTGGTCCTTTTCTTTCCTTAGGGACAGGCAGCTTTGGAAGAGCATTTTCTGAACTCCACGTTTCCATGCAACATGGAAAAATATTTGCCGGTCAAATTCTCACCACCGCGCAATGGAATCCAATGCACGCCACCAACTGTCGTAGTGGGTCATATGGAGAGGAAGCATAGTTTAAGAAACGACTTCGGATGCACAACCAGTCAGATTTAAGTGGATAATCCATCCCACCATTATTGTTGGGAGATGCAACAACCGTTTAGCTTAAATCCCCAAAATTGACCTTTCCCAAAAAGGTTAGTCAACGGTTCATTTATTCAAATGTTTGATGTTGAATCAAACATCTTTTCCTCATTACGCTATCTTTCACATGTTTAAGAATCAAACATCTCTTCCTCATTCTCGCTAAAGAAGAATCCAGTAATGGACTCAAAACGTATGAACGAAAAACCCAATGCTGTTAAATCCAAAGATAACTCCACAATTGCAGATATTCCTTTCCATTTTTGTAGTCTATCGGCTGTGTGCTGAATAAGCTCTGCTTCTTTTCACTTTCTAAGTTAATGCCTTAAGTTAGAAGTACTGGCTATTAAAGAAGCTTTCAACATGCTAGAATGCCAACATAAAATGTAACTTATTATTATATGGTTCAGTTTTGAATAATTTTTCATTATATGTTTGTTGCATTTTAATATTTTTCAGCATATTTCATTATAGCACAGGTGTTGCAAATCTCTCCTACGTTGCCATTGTTATAGCAATTTAAGACATTCATCATATATTTTCTGATTTAGAGAATGTACCATCTCCTATTTTTTTTCTTGTTTAAAGGTTCTTAATTCTCACACACAATGCATCTGGGTTGATATGATGGTGTATTGTTCAACTATGCTGATTCCTGAACATAGCCATTTGGGTCCACTTCATAAATTCATTACTCCATCTGTCAAACTGTTTCTTTGAAGTAACATTACATCTTGGTTTAAGCTAACTACGAAATTGCTGGTAAGCATACCAGACACATGAAATTTGCTGTGAGATCTCTATGTGATTTGCATAAAATGTAGTTGGTTTAACTTTATTAATATAGTCTTATCTAATTAGATGAGCTTTGATACTCATGGAAATTGTAGTTGGTTTTTTTCTTTGTGCTCTTGTAGCCTACAGTGGAATATAAATATGGCTATTGAAGATGCCTTTGTATGGTGCTTCCAAAATAATTTCAAAACTATTGACTAGTTTAAAGTACTTATGGTGTTTAACTATCTAGTGATGATTTCACAGTGATGCTTTTTTAAATTGTTTCATGGCCCTTAATTTTTGTTAGTGTTTTTCTGTTTTGATAGGTAAGTATTTGCTCATTCATTATATGTGATCGATGGGAATTCTTGTTTGAACCTTGAAAATATCATATTACTTGAATTTTATTTTAACTTCATCGCCTAGTCTTTTTTTTTTGAAGGATATATAGTGTCTCTATATAATATCATTGTTATTGTATTTGTTCTGGAGTATTATGGACAAACATGTCTCAAGCATAAAGTCTTTTAAATATTGAGGTTGAGGGTTCATTTGTGCTTTCGACAGAAGCTTTTGTTTTCACCCGACTTACTATTAGTATTTATATCTTTGGAATTTATGCATAATTCTGGACATCAGAAAAAGCTGCATTTGACAAGCTGATGTGAGCACATTTTGGAAGGGGAGTACTTTCTTCTCTTTCTATGCTAAAGCTGTTTTTATTTGCAAGATGTATAACAGCTGCATTAGTATGAAAATTCGCTTCTTTGAAAACATGTTTGTATTAACCTAAAGCTATGTGATATTACTAATCATTATCTCATATGTAGATATATAGTGGCCAGCTAAAGACAACATTATGTGTGCGTTAGAGAGGAGTAAAAATGCTAGTTCTAATAATCTAGTACATTTCAAATAGTCAGGTTGGAGAGCTATTTTGACTTCATTTGTGATCATTTTATTAGTTATTCAATTTATGACCAATTTGTTGGAGAAGCACAAACTTTTGCACATTTCCACATGAACTGCTACTTGGATTGCTTTAATAATACCTTAAATCTCTTCTTATATTTTTACTAGTGGCTGATCAGAATATTATTTCTCTTATGTTGAATATGCAAAATTTGAGCATAATGGCTACATGCAATTGATCTTGAGATAAATATGTAGTTGTTACTCTGTTTTTATACAAAGTGATTTTTTGAAACTGAGAACATTTATAAATCTTTTGTATCTTTAGGCTAACTAAGAAACATTTATAATGTCCATATATTTAGGCTTACTGAGAAACATTTATAATGTCCATATATGCAGAGTTGAGCCAAGAAGAGGTTGAAGATGTGCAGTTCAAGCAATTTTTTATTCATAATCCTAAAAACATTTTTTAATTATGCATTTTATTCTAAATTGTTTATACATTAGCCTTGGTAGCCTTCTTGTACATTCCATAGAAATGTTTTCATTTTATTTAAAAAACTGTTGTTCTCTTGTAATTGTCATCGATGTATTGAATAAATAGATTTCATAATAATTTGTAGAGAACTAGGTCCAAAAATAGACTAATTTGGAACTAGAGCAGATACAATTGTAGAGTAATAGATTTCATAATAAATTGTAAAGAAATGCTGCAACCTAATCTGGAACCAGAGCAGATACAATTTGAGATTAAAGAACATGAAAAAATGAACTCAAAACTATGCAAATGCAAAATGGGATTCTTACCATGTACATATCTGGGTATTCCTATAGATAAGGGACTAAGAAATTCAAAATTATGGGACCCCTTAAAAAGAAAAATGGACAAAAGGATAAAATATTGGAAAGGGAAATGGTTGTCATGGGCAGGAAGACTAATTATGCTTCAAACAGTAATATCAGCATTACCAATTTATCTCCTTTCTTATTTGGCATTAACAACAGGAATGAATAAGGCTCTAATTCAAAAAATGAAAAAATTATTTGGCAAAAGATTGAGGAGAAGAATAAGATAGCCCTTATTGTGTGGGATAAAATTTACAAACCAAAACCACTAGGGGGAATGGGACTAAGAGATCAAGTGAAGCAAAATTTGGCTTTGGGAGCAAAACTAGTATGGAGAATGATAAAGGACCCACAATCAAGGTGGGTGAGACTCATGCAAATTAAATATCTAGAAGGAAATTCATTCAATGAAATTTTTAGGATTAATAACCCCCCCAAGGGATCAAGAATATGGAATTTTATCCTCAAATGTAAGCCTCTAGTGGCAGATCATGTATCTTGGGATGTTCATGATGGAAATTCATGCATGTTTTGGGAGGTTTCATGGGGAGGCTATCCGAGTATAGATAGTCAAATATCAATTGAAACAACTAAAAGATGGCTAAAGCAAACATGGGGGAAGAAGATATTATGTCAATTTCTTAGAGGTTGACCCAGCCTTTGGGCGGGAATGGAAAAATTTGGAGGGCCTCCCCATTCCATAGCATGAGGCTAGGTAGTTAAAAGAGGTAATTAGAGATAGACAAATATTCTTTAGAAAAGGGAATGATACACTAATATGGGCAGCCTCAAAGTATGGACAATATAATGCTAAAGAGGGATATAACATAGTGGCTAACCAAGCAGAAAACATTGACTTGGGCATATCTCAGAAGCTGTTTTGGAGTGGCAAAATAATACCAAAAGCAAGAGTTTTTGCTTGGTTAGCAACTAGAAGGAAAATTCTAACAACAAAATGATTTAGAAAAATGGGCTTTGAAGGCCCTTCAAGATGTGTATTATGTAAAGCTCATGAAGAAAGCAATGATCACTTACTCTTGAACTGTACCTTCTTAGCAAAATGTTGGAGATGGCTTTGTGCAAAGTTAGGATTTGTAACGGCTTTGCCCAATGACATAATATCCCTATTTCAAAGTTGGCCTATTAGAACCAAGGATGGGTTACTTAGTAGCTTATGGGAGATCAGTCCATCAACGATATTATGGGAAATATCGAAAGAGAGGAACATGAGGTTTTCTAACAACAAATCAAAACCGGTTGAATCAATTATTAATATGATAGAAAGCTCAATTTGATTGAATGCAATTTTAAATGAATTATCTAAACAAATAAAAAACCAAACTAACTGTTTACACCAACTAAACCCATATGAAAAGTGGAATTTAATGGATACCTGTACTTGTTGGGAATGTTTCTGATCATGAGAGTAGTGCGAGGAGTTCCCTGACATAACCCTACTGCTTTCTCATCAAAGATGTAATGAGCGCCCAAACCTTTGGGAGAAGTCTTTGAACTCAGGCCTGTATTTTCAGTCAAATGATGCATCAGACTGTTAGGCACCGCCTCCCCATACCATAATATCGCCTGCTGTTGCAACAACATTTCACCACTGGTGTCGATGGCAGCCATGTATCCATAGATGTGATGATGGATCACAAGCAGACTGAATATGGGTTTTGGATATAAGATTAGTGGAGCAGGAATGAAGTCTGGGGCATTTGGGTTCATAAATTTTCCATTCCTAGGACTCAAACACAAAACCTCCAATCTCTCTACATTGTCTTCAACTCTTGTTTCTTCCTTCTCGTCCTTTGAACTTTGTACTTCTAGTGAGCACATAATTGATTGTTGTGTATCCATTGAGCACTAAACTGATTATTGTGCCTTCCTTACTAGCAAAGACTTAAGTTTTCGATCGTTGAAATTTCACCGTCATTGGTTCTGAATCAACAGGTTCAACTGCTACTTCAATAGGTTCAACTGGTACTCTAAAACTCTTGATTCCCGTCGATTCAAAAACAAACATTAAAAAGAACTTTCAATTTTTTTGTGCACCAACCAACAAATTATGCACAGAGCACTGGATTCTTATTAACGTGTTGAGCGGTTACAAACACTCTAACTAACATGGAGAGCACTCTGTTTCATCTAAAGTGTGCCCATTAAACCTGATTAATACACTGTCATAGCGGATTATTCTGAATAATTCTTCAGTAGGCCAATGGATTCTTCTTAAAGTGCTGAACGGTTACAAACACTCTAAATGCCAGTCATTTCGATGAGTGTTTTAGAGAGTATAATTTATGAAGTTAATTTGTAATCCTCTTTCGATAGTAAATACATGAAAGAAAGTGTGGGGTTGCATTTATTTGAATCATAATACAAATATTCCCGGCCAGGGAAGTGGGCCTGATTTCCACACGCATATTGTGCAATTTTTTTCAGTGTATGGTGCATATTACAAGTTTATAGTGTATATCTTGCCTTATTAGTTGCTGAAGCCACAACTCTCTCTTTTTTTGCGTGTAAGAAGACACGAAAAAAGAGAGAGTTGTGGGTTTAGCAACTAATAAGGCAAGATATACACTATAAACTTATAATTTGCACCATAAACTGAAAAAATTTCACAATATGCGCATGGAAATTAGGCCCACTTCACTGGCCAGGAATATTTGTATCATGATTCAAATAAATGTAACCCCTTTCTTAGTATTTAATAGGAAAGACACACTACTTTCTGCGTATTTAATACTGAAAGACATGCTGGAAAATATTCAATACCTAAAACTCTATTTTAAACAGGATGGGCATTATGCAGGAGTTATTTTTCTTAGATATTGTTGGAATTCCTCTTATAGAACATGATTACAAATTAACTGCATAAATTATACTGTCTGAAACACTCATCCGAATGATGGGATTTAGAGTGTTTGTAACCGCTTAGCACGTTAAGTAGAATCCATTGGTGTATTGAAGAATTATTCGGCACAATCCGCTATGACAGTGTATTAATCAGGTTTTATGGGCACACTTTATATGAAATAGAGTTCTATGCGCATTATTTAGAGTGTTTGTAACCGCTCAACACATTAAGAAGAATCCAGTGCTCTGCACATAATTTGTTGGTCAGTGCATAGAAATTTGAAAGTTCTTTTTATGTTTGTTTTTTAATCGACAAGAATCGAAAGTTTTAGAGTACCAGTCGAACCCATTGAAGTAGTAGTTGAACATATATAGGACTATCATTCAAGTAGTATCAAATATCAGCCAATAAATAATAATTTAGAATAACTTATATAGGACTATCGTTTCCTATATAGTACAGATGTCAACCTTGCCAACCTAATTTAAAATTCCATGGATATTATACTAGTCTCTTAAATACATTTAATTGGCCTTATGTATTGCATTGAAGACTAATCCAAGTGTTCCACTTAGACACATGCAAGTAGTTAAACCTTCGTGCTTGAAGGAATGTTTTGGTTGAATGAGATATGAATAATGAGTTTATATATGTGAAATAGGGTTTTCAATATGTTATTAGAGTTTGTATTCTTTGATAATAAATACAATATGTTTTGGTATTTTTTGGTAGAAATGTGAGGTTTCTATGTAGGTTTACAAAAATATCAAACTACACAAAAAGTCTAGATTCTCAATATTCAAGTCTTTCACAAGGTTTTGAGATAATCTTGTAATGTCTTGCATAAACTCCTTCCTTTCTTGATTTCTTATACATTTGTTGAATATTGGGCCATTAACATGGTTATGTGGCAATTATAAAACTACATAAATAGTTAGGTTTCACACTTTCTTCTAACTTGGTAGACTTTTGGGCTTTGGGTGCAGCCTTACAAACCACAAGACTACTCTAAAAGTCTAGATATCATTAAAGAAGATTTGCTAGACTATTAAGGATTGGATTATATAGGTAGTTGGTAACATGCACCAAATAAACCAAGTAGAAATGCAATGCTAATTTTAATGAGAAATCAATTAATACTAGCAACATGCACAAAAATGTCAACAAAGTGAGTTGAGAGTGTATGTGTTAGGTGAGAATAAAAATAGGAGGATTTTGATTGCACAATATAAATGGCTTAGATGGGTACTATGGATAATTAAATTTGAATTAAACTATCTCGAAAAATCAAGGAATATTATGAGTTTATAAAAGAATGAAGATATCAATTAAATGAAGATGAGAACTTGCATGATACTAGAAATCCCAAAGTTTGGAATAATTTCTTAAAATGAAAAAAAAACCTAAAAGATCATACTAATAAATTAATTTATTTCCTTGATTAGATAATACAATCTAAGAATAGTATAAAATTAGTAAAGCTTAGTAGATGCTAGAGCTACTAAAAACATGAAATAATCATGTGAACTATTATGCATAACATAGTTAGGCAAAAAGAGAAGTGAAGTGTATATGAGTGCAATGAAAATTATTGATTATCAAAACTATTAATGCCACATATACCTAAAAGAAGGATTTTAAGATCTAGAACTAGGGATTAAATTTGTATGGGATGGTGAAGTAGATCCATGGTTATCATGCGGGTTTAATTAAAATGGTCAATTTCTAAGAGTAGGAGGTTTTGTATCACTTTAAGCTTTGCAAGGATGAGGAGGCTATTCCTAGGTTTGAATTGGTCAATTAAAGTTAAACAAGATTAATACAAAAGATATCTTAGAAAAAAATATATGTATCAAGTTCTACCAAGGATTTCAAGATTATAAATAAATTTCATTGTTTACCAACTTTATACTTCAACACCTCCTTTAGTAGATTATATAAACAAAATATATACAACCAAGAATGTAAATAGAATTATCTTCCCTAAAGTTTAATACATTTCCATATACCCTCTAAAAATGTTTCCAATATTGAATCTCACTTATAAATTATATAGTTGGAATAATCATTATGCAAGGCTGAAAATACAACTAAACCAAACTAATGTGAAAGATTATGATGTTTGAATTTCTATTATGTATATATGAAGAATAAATTACTAAGATTAGTTCCTTGATTAAACTTGGGAAATATATTTAAGTTTTATATTTTGATATATATGTGTGTGCATATCTTATATTTATCAACAAGACAACTAAAAAGCAATAAATAAATCACTATGCATACAAACTCATGTATAAGCTTGGTTTCATACATTTTAGATGCACTACCGATTTTACTCTAAAATAAAAATAATAATATTCCTAAAAATTATTAAGAAAACATGTGCACTTCATATATTAGAATGAAAATATGCCTTGAGAAGTTTTAAAAGGATTTTACAACCTTTTCTAGGTCAACTAGTCATACATGACACATAAAATATCAAGTATAACATGAAAGATATATATGAATATCTTAAAATGTATAAGAATTTATTGGAGTCATTAAAATAAATGAAAGGTTGGGCATTAAATACACCTTTTGAAATATTTACATGCATACATGTATGCATATGAAACTAAAACTTTAACTACAAGACTTAGACACCCTAAAATATGCTACTTAGAGAGCTTAATATTGGGATATGTGTTGTACGCGTATAAATTTTTCTTTTATAAAGTTTTAGTCCATCTTTAAATTCCATACCTTGGGTAGAGAAATATTTTTCTAGGAAATTTTTGTATGTAACATTGGGAAAATACATTTAACATATATAGGGAGGTCAAATAAGTACACGTTAGTTTGAGTAAAATAATTAAATTATTGGTCATATGGTTTTGAATTAGAGGTTGTAAATACTATTGGATCTAAATTCAAACTTATATGTTTATCTTAGAAAGGTCACTTGGGTGCATTAATTAGGAAACTTAGTTTTCTTTTTTACCCCTGTCTATTAAAAGAGTGCTTGGGATGCAATATTTGTGTGAAGAAAGTGGCTACAAGGTAGGGTTGTATTTTTGAATTTCTTTCATGGTTGAAGAGTATTAATCTCTTTGTTCTCTTGGTTAAGAAATTATAGTATGGATATGAATGTATAGTTATGATGTTTTTGGATTGTTCATAGGTTAGAAAGCATGTGCTAGTGGTAATGGAGCTGATCTTCCCTTTCTCTTAATAGAACACTGATACTTTGATATTGTATTATAACTAAATTTGTTGTTAAATAATATATTGAGTGTATTTTGGAGGATGGGTTTATCTTGAAAACGTTTTCCTAGTGTATATCTTATGTTAGGTGTTTAATTCTTTGTTGGTTTCTTTGATTATATTTTATCTTCCAAATATTCTCCTAATTAGATTGATAATAGAATGAGGCTTGGTACTTGTGTTAGATATATTACATTTGGTATTAAAGTTGGTGATTGGTTGTATCTTGGTTGAACCATAAGTAGAAGGGAATTTTAGTATTGTATATGTCTTGGTTCAATGAGATTATCTCATATGGATTAACTCCTTTTTAGGTATAGTGAAATGATTAACACTTTACGATAAAAGAAAAACACGGAGTTCAATAAGGTCACATATATATGTTATCAAGTTGGTGTTTTGGTGACTTGGAAGCTCCTAAACATCCCCTAGATGCATGTGATTCATGGATCTATGAGTTGCATATTTGTTATATTTCATCATTTAAATTGTGAATCTTTGATCTTAGTATTTGATGGTGTTTTGGATGTGTTAACAAATTTAAAATTGTAAAGATTATTTTGGTATACATATCATTTTGTAGATTTCAAGGTTAACCAAAGTCTATTCGCTATAAATATATGGAAAACCACTTTTTAGATTGTAATACCCATGAGTTTTATGTATAGAGATAGTTTTATATTTGTTGTGATTTCTTGTTAGGTTCCTAAACAAGTTGG
>VDFB02195091.1:0-15477 GCA_007258455.2 Sequoia sempervirens
TTTACAATATAAATGTACCTTCCCCTGATATGTGACCCCCGATAGTGGAGGAGCGCTCAACAACCCCTCAGGTGGAATCGATGTGGCAGTGGATTGACTCCCCTGAACCAACATAAATATTTAAGACATATATTCATGATTGAATTATAAATTTAAAACTCAAGTTAAAAATTATTTCATATATAATTTTAAAAATTGAAATCAAAATACCCCATAAGGGTTGTCAGCTAGGACTGGTGTCGACATATGTACTCGTAGTGTAGATGATTGCCCCATCGTTAGTGTCATCTGTACACCAAACAGTTGATTGTTAAAATGTATTGCAATTTTTTTTGATATATATACATTAATTAATTTTTTTATAAATTCAACATGTAGATGCATATTTATACTTATGTCGAACTGTCCTTAGGATAATGGTCTACAGTAAGAAATTCTACAAATGAACTGAGGCGACCAGATGATCCACCAGAGTCTCCACGTCCACCCGAACTGGGTGTGGCTTGATCGGGTCCATAGCATAGTTGATGGAAACTAGTACATACATGTGGTCTCGACACTCATGGAGTGGTACTAGGAACAACTCCATAAAATGCTCCTCCATCATCATGGTCTCTATGCTCCCTACCCGCTATCGCAGAAGCATGTTGATCAAGGTCTCCTACGAGCGTACTTAGGGATCCTAATGTCGATACCACTGCACGTTGATGCACAGGTGAGTAAATGGCATAACCAAGAGGAGCAACAAGGGGTTGTGCATGCACAAGGCGTTGGGGATCAACCCTTGCCCCTAACCTCTGTTATGGCATGCCGCCACCAACACCTTAAAATGATTTGAAATCAAAATAATTGGGATTTTGCCCCATAACAAACTCTGCATATAGTTTCCTCAAAAAATATAATGGGACCTCTAGATTAGCATGTGGTGGACTATCAAATACCATATACCATCGATCCCAAAAAATGTGCACTCATTTGTAGATGTATACACCACCTCATGGATATTCTAGATTTATTGATAGGAATGGGAGTTGTTGAGTATTAGGGTCCATAAAATAAGGGGCTAGATGGGATTTTTTATTTTTAGGTCTAAAATTTGCTTATATGAGAGACCACCTACATAAAATCGTCTCATCTCCTCTCTATCTCGTTGATGGGCCTATCTAAGTCAAAATTGATAGTCCTAATGGCATCGACAACATTTTGCATCGTAGATGCAAAACGTCTCATATGTGGTGGAATTAATGCTTCATTTTGCATAGCATTGATTTGGTTTTGAATGGATGCCACTTGTTCATTTATACGTGCTCACAAGTGAGCCTCATCTGATCCAGCGGGTGGTGGTGGTGGGATATGAGGTGGAGGGGGTGGAGGTGGAGGTTGTTGAGGTGTTGGATTTATGATATCATCAATGTTAAATTGATCCATTATATCTATATAAGTGTTCACCTGCATTAAATTATACAAAATTAACATACAAACTTATAAAATTACAAGAAATAGTTAAATTTGAAACGTACATGCAAATTTGTTTAAATAGGATGTGCATACATATACATACACATACATACATTGATTGAACTTGAGCATGTGCAAACAAATTTTAAAATTTAACATGTACATACATTTAAAATAAAAAATACGATGCATAATGCATGCATACATCATTCAACTAAACTATGTGTACAAACAAATTTCAAAATTTAAGATCTAGAACTAAGTATTTTTAATACATGTACATGTACTAAAAAATAAACTTGAAACATTCACAAAAATCTCATTTATGTCTAATGCATATATATATATATTATATTTTTCCAACAAGAGAAATCATGATCTAGTAAATAGTCATAAAATATATACTATTATAAATTCATCATTATAAGTTCATAAATTCAACCAAATTCATAAATTCATGTCACTAAAAATATCCATCCAACCAAAATCATAAATTCGTCACTAAAAATATCCATCCAACCAAATTCATAAATTCATCACACAAAATATCCATCAAATCAAATTCATAAATTCAAAACTATAAGATCATTGTCTTAATTTATAAAGTGTTGCGACTCTCTACTACATCTCTTCATTTCTTTGTGTTTTCCTTTTCAAAATTGGAAGTTCTCTCCTCTATCCATCATTGATGCTCATCTAAGATCCCATCCATAGCCCTAACAACATCAACAACATTTTGCATCCTAGATGCAAACATCCTCAAAGCTGGTGTGATACATTCTTCATTTTGAATAATGTTGATTTGATCTTGAATGGTTCTAACATCGGCATTGATTTGTGCTTGCAAGAGAGCACCATCGGTTTCAGGTGGTGGAGATGGGGGTAATGAGGTGGAGTGGGTGGAGGTGGAGGTGAAGGTGGTGAAGATGGAGGGCATGGAAGTGGATTACGAATATTATTGAATTGATCCATGTGATCTCTAAGATATAAGTGACCATGCATTAGATTTGTAATTTCAAAAGGTAAGATACATGTTTAGGAAATACCCTTAAACCATTCAATATAAATGGCCTAATTGAATACAAATGATAAAATGTGTAAGCCTCATTTATGTCTAAAGCATGTTACTTGAATGAAAAAACAATTAACTATTAATATAGGAAAATTTATGAATGCTTTAGGGTTTATGGTTTAGAGTTTTGGATTTAGGGTTTAGGGTAATAGGATGGCTTAAAGGGGTCTATGTAGCAAGGTCCTAGGAAAAAATCCCATGGCTTAAGTGAATAAAATTTGGTGAAGTTTCCCAAGGAAACCAAATTTCATTAAGGTCCTAGGTCAAAATGATGCTTTAGAGTTTAGAGTTTAAGGTTTAGAGTAATAGGATGGCTTAAGGGGATCTATGTAGTAAGGTCCTAGGAAAAAATGACATGGATTAAGGGAATAAAATTTGGTGGTGTTTCCCAAGGCAACCAAATTTCATTTTAAGGTCCTAGGACAAAATGAATGCTTTAGGGTTTAGGGTTTAGATTTTAGAGTTCATGGTTTAGGGTTTAGGGAACTTAGGGTGAAGTCTGGTTGGCCCTTGGAATAATGGACTTGCAAGTTAGTGAATTTTTTTTCTTGTGGAATAGTTGGTTGAGATAGCTCTTGTTTTGAATGACCAACCTCTTATGAAATCTCATTCATATTATAATCTTACCTATCTTATTATTAGGCTAATGGTTGCCTTGGGAAACTTAACCAAATTTTGAGAATTTCCTTTATCCCCTTAAGAAATGTCATATTAGGACCCCTTAAGACATCGGTTTATGGTTTAGGGTGATAGGGTGGCTTAAAGGGATCTATGTAGTAAGGTCCTAGGACAAAATTACATGGTTTAAGTGAATAAAATTTGGTGAAGTTTCCCAAGGAAACCAAATCTCATTAAGGTCCTAGGAAAAAATGACGGCTTTAGGGATTAGGGTTTAGAGTTTAGAGTTTAGGCAATAGGATTTCTTATGATTCTATGTAGCAAGGTCCTAAGACAAAATGACATGGTTAAGGAATAAAATTCGTGGAATTTTCCAAGGCAAACTAAATTTCATATTAAGGTCCTAGGACAAAATGAATGCTTTAGGGCTTAGGGTTTAGATTTTGTGAAGCTTAGGGTTTAGGGTTTAGGAACTTAGGGGTGAAGTTTGGGTGGCCCTTGGAATAATGGACTTGCAAGTTAGTGAACAACATTTCTTTGTGGAACAGCTTGATTGAGATAGTTTTGCTCTTCATTGACCAACCTCTCATGAAATATCATTCATATAATCTTGTAATGATCTTATTATTACAATTTGGTTGCCTTTGGGAAACTTCACCAAATTTGGAGAACTTCTTGATCCCTTAAGAAATGCCTATATTAGGACCCCTTAAGACATCAAGCTTTTACGGCTTAGGGTAATAGATCACTAGTTTATGAATATTTTTATTTTATTAATAGACTTACTATTTCCTGTAATAGAAACACATAATTATGTATTATTAAGATTGAGTTTGATATATACTTTAGCCATTTTTTTAATTGAATATAAGATTATTTTATTTAACATGTTTTTCATTAATATTGATTGTATATATATATATATGAAGTTTAATACACTATGATAAAGTTGAATATTTCCCACTTAAATGAATTTTATGATATAAAATGTATAATAAAATTAGTTAATGTTGAATCTTATTTTATTTTGGATTGTTTGGAATTGAAAGAACCTAAAAGAAAGAAAAGAAAAATATTTAGATTATTTTAGTGTCTAGGTAACTAGTGCAAATTGAGATTTTAGACTAAACTAGAAGCCTAATTAACAACTAATTGACTAGAATGAGAGTTAAGATTGTCGAAAGACAAGAGACAACACATGCAAATAAGAAATGGAAACAAGGCATGACTAAGAGAGATAAAAATATAAAATAGAAATGAATGCACATATTATCTAATTAAGTGACAATTGGAAATGGATTGTACAA
This sequence comes from Sequoia sempervirens, assembly GCA_007258455.2. Taxonomy (NCBI): domain Eukaryota; kingdom Viridiplantae; phylum Streptophyta; class Pinopsida; order Cupressales; family Cupressaceae; genus Sequoia; species Sequoia sempervirens. The sequence continues at coordinate 4,456 of VDFB02195091.1, forward strand.
GGATTTAGGAATTTTCTAACTAAATTTGCAAACAAACATTGAAAATTTATCAATTGTAACAATCCACTAGTCCCACAAGTAAAGTTTAACATATTGTTTTCTATTCTAATTATATCTATGTCCATAACATTTAATTGATTGTCTCTTGATGAATACACATTTAAATGTATAATATTTATCAAATCCTATATTTCATTGTCAATATCAAGGACCCTAATTTACTATGTATCAACCTAAATCTATTGAATAATTTCTTCCATAGGCATGCCTACATACGTGTCTCCATACAATGCAAATGAAGTTTAAAACATTTAAGCAATACAAATCAATTTTTTCCATTATCAAATATTCTTGAGCTTGAAATCACGGTTTTCATTTGAATGCAAAATTTTTTGTTTATTTTCAATTTAGGGTTTTAGCAAAAAAAATTGTTTGATTTCAATTTAGGGTTTGAAGAAAAAATTAGGGTTTTCAATGCAAATTTTTTTGTTCCATTTCAAATTAGGGTTTTCAAATGCAATTTTTTTGGTTTCATTTCAATTTAGGGTTTTAGAAAAAATTTAGTTTGAATTTAGGTTTGAAGAAAAATTAGGGTTTTCAATGCAATTTTTTTGTTTCATTTCAAATTATGGTTTTCAAATGTTTTTTTGTTTGATTTCAATTTAGGGTTTTCAAATGCAATTTTTTTTATTTCATTTCAATTTAGGGTTTTCAAATGCATTTTTTTTGTTTTCTTTCAATTTATGGTTTTCAAATGCAATTTGTTTTGCTTGATTGAACAATTTAGGTTTCAAAAGCTAAATTTTGTTCTTAAGATACGATTTAAGGATGATTTTTTCATTTCTAGAGGGTTTCATTTCATTTTTTCTTCTACTTCTACAAATAATCACTTCTTCTATTACAAGTAAATAAAATCCATAAAAAGCTAAATAAATTGAAAAAAAACATGCTAAAACCTACTTTTGTATTAAAAATTTCAAAAAAACATGAAAAAAGCACAAAGATTGCAGGTGGAGGTGTACCTGGAGGTCGTTGTCATCACTACCATCTCTACTAAATCGGGATCTTGAGCCGTGTTAATAACTAAGTTTCACTTTTTTTAAAAATAAATACCACTTGAAGATGGGATCCAGTTTTGTAAAGATCGGGATCCCATTTCCCATATGTCGGTTTGGGACCCATTAATAAACAAGATCCTAAATTTTAAATAACGGTATCTCATTTAGAATTTAGGCTTAGGATCCTAAAGCTAAACGAGATCCCATTTTCTAAAAGCGAGATCCCATTTATTAAAAAGCGAGATCTTGTTTTTGGCAAGCCAATTTCATTTTTCTGGCTAAGGAAAAAACTTCCATGTTTTGTGGGCTCAACTTCTTGCACTTACCCGATGAAAATCTTTTTAAATTTTTTTTGGAATATTTCAAAAAAAAATTGAAATTTTTAATTTTAAAACAAAAAAGTTGCAAATTATTTTGTGTACCCTGGCGTATAGATGTACCCGTGGACCCAAGCGCTCTAGGAGGGGCCATGTGGCGAGGCCTCCGCCTACCACACAACTTTCCTTCAGTTGTGGCTCCACCTCTACCACCTAGCAAATAAAACTAGCGACATCAAATTAAACTAGAGAAAATTCAGAATATTTTGTGAGTATATTCAAATATTTTGCCAGCCCTTAGGAATATTTCATGAAAAGATTTTGATTATGAGCATCGGCTTGCATAAGAATATTCTAGGGGCATATTCTTTTTTGACAACCCCTTGACCATCAATTTTAAGCCTATCGACTACTGACGTCAGCAGTGATACCAATGTTCACTTAAAAAAATCCCCCCTCTCCAATGCAGTTTTGTTTTTGGAGGGCAATTTTCAAATGCCCATAACTTGGTCATCCCAACTCCTTTTTTTCGAGCAATTTTTTTATTTGGGGAAAAATTTCATGCTCTTCACAATGGTGCAAGTGGTTTTTGATTTTGGTGCCTATTTTTTCTAGAAATTTTAGATTCTCATAAGTTTTGTTGAGTCATTCTCATTTTCAAAACTTATGGGGCTCTATTCTTGCTCCTGCGATAACATTTTTGGCTTTTTTTTTTCAAAGTGCATAATTTTTTGTGTACTTTCTAGTGGTGTGATCAGATTGATCCCATTCTATATGAAAATTTTACTTTGATCTTATGGCCAAATTTGGAAATTTGTAAGCACTAAGATCAAGTCCATTTCACTATTGTTGGCAAGTGGCACTTGTAATCACACTAAGTATAAAGTGCCACAAGTCATATATTTCTTGGGTGGTTTCAAGATTGAGTAATTTGGAGGGGGGGTTAATCTTGTAGTGGTTGATTGCTTTCTTTTTCTTGATTTGTGTTCTTGCAATGGGGAAATCTCAAATTGAACTCCTAACTCCATATAATTATGCTACATGGAGAAAATCAGTATGGAATTATCTCATGGAGAAGGGTCTAATAGACTATCTAAAGGAAACCATTTCTCAACCTACTGATGCTAAAGAATTGGCAAGATTGGAGATTGATCATGAGAAAACACTTGGATGTAGGGTAAGTGCAAGAAGTTGGGTCCACAAAGAGGGGAAGTTTTGACCCAAAAAAAATTGTTGAAAGAAATGGGTACCCATTTTGAAAAAATGGGTATATGTTTAGGAACGATAACCCGAGCCTAAATGGGTACCCATTTTAAAAGTACTATTCTTTTTTTTTCCAAAAATAGAAATTTTTTAGAATGGGTGCCCATTTTAAAATGGGTACCATTCTAAAAATTTCCAAAATTTTTGAATTTTAAAATGGGTACTAAAAATTTCCATTTTTGGAAATTTTTATAACGGGTACACATTATTTTAATTTTGAATCCCCAAACCAATTTTTGCTTGGGTTTTAGGCTCGGAAAAGGTTTGGCAACCTGACCCTTAACCTTTAACCTACAACTAAAAATCTAAGGCAAATTGAAAAGAAATGTCCAACTTTGGCAATATAGTTGGTGGACTTTTTTTCAGAATTAATCTATGAAATTAAAACCCATTATATTTCATGATGTCTAGTTTCCAAATATATATTTTTTGTTAATATTGGATTAGTTTTTTCTATTCTTTAATTAATTTCTAAGAAAACTGGTCCATAAACTTGAAATATTAGACTTTTTTGTTTTTTATTAACTTTTTTTTTTCTGTTAATTTTTTTGCAAAAAAAATTATATGACATTAATCTTTAGACAATTGTCTACAAAATGAAAAAAAATTAAAAAAAATGTTTAGTTTAGGTCCAATTATGCTATTTGTACCGCTTGATTTTAAAAACAACAATTAGGGCCAATAAAAAAAATTAAAAAAAGAAAAAAATTACAAAAATTATCCTCATAAATCTTCAAGTTGTTACATATCTTTCCCAAAAAGGAATTAGAAAAATAATTTTATTTAGTTCAAAAAAGTGGTGTTTGTACACGTGCATGGTATGGTAAAAAAAAGTGACTTTTAAAAAGTGGTTTTTATACATGCCTATTAAAATTTAATTTGTATCATCTAGGTAATAGAATAAATTAGATATTTGGAAACTAGATTCAAAATACTAAATTTCATATTACTGAATTTTTTTAAGATTCATTGTGTAAGTGCTTCAATCTTTTAGTTCAAGTGTGACAAATTCTAAAAAATAGCAAAAATACTTCCACTTTTTGAGCTTTTTGTCTAGACCCAAATCCTTGTGTCAGCCTTGCATATGTTCATTAGTCCCATTCGATTTACAATTTCATGTTGAATCATGCAAAAAACCTAAAAAGAGGCTTGGGAGGCTTATGATAATGATTTGATGACTCTTTATCCTAAAAGTTTTGACCACATGCAAGACCACATCTCCAAAGCTGAGCAACTAAGAACACAATTGAAAGATTGTAATATTGATAAGGAGGATTTACAATTGATTTTGAATGTGTTATCCAAGCTTGGTCCTAAGTATTCAGTATTTGTTTCTAGCTTTCATACCCATTGACTTTCTATGGGAGCATCATATGTTGATCCTAAGTTTGATGACTTTGCAAATCTCCTAATCCAAGAGGAAGCTAAATTAATGAACATGGGTCTAATCAAGTCTTCCAAGTCACAAGCATTGTTGGCTAGTGAGTCTAAGGTACAGAAAGAATCAAGGAATCTTGATAAGAAGCAAAAGAAGAAAAAGAACAAGCCACATAAAGAATCTGAATCCTCTCCCTCTAAAGGGGAATCATCTAAGGAGAAGCCTACATGTGTACATATTGCAAGAAATCAGGGCATGATGAACAAATCAATGTTATTCAACAAAAAAATATGAGTTGAAGCATCTTCTTAAGAAGGCTCAAATCAATTCTTCATCATCAAAGGGTTCGTCATCTTCTTCTTCATCAAAGTCTAATAGACATAAGGGGAAAGCACTTGTGCATTAGTATATTTTGAGTCAGAGAGGCATAGATACTTGATTCAGGAGCCTCACATCACATGGCTTCATTAGACATTATGTTCTCTTCATTTGAGACTTGTTCATCACCACACATCTTGATTGCGAACAACACATATATGTGTGTTTGTGGGAAGGGATCCATTGACATGGATGATGGAGCTTTCAATGATTTTATGTGTGTGCCTTCACCATCAACCAATATGATTTCTATCTATTAGATTGCACATGGTGGAGTAGGCAAGAGTGTTGAGTTCACACTAGATTTTGTCATAATTCAGGATTTGCATAGTAGAGATATAGTTGCAATTGGGGAGGTTGATCACCAATCTCGAGTCTACACCTTCTCACATTTTTCTCCTACTATTTATTCGGTAGATGTTCACATTGAGGCATCTAGTGTGGACACCTTCAAGAGGAGATTAAGTATGGTCATTTGAATATTGGTATTTTTTTTTATCAACTAAGGATCTAGTGATAGGTACTGATATTTTGTCTCCTTCATCTACTATTAAACCTGAGGATGCTTGTGTTGCCACAATTTTGGCCCCTTGTGTTTCAGTACAACAAGCCATTCATTGTCTTCCAAAGATGGTTACTTGGGATGAATACTTGATATACATTACTGGTTTATTTTTTGAATCCCACATTTTAGATTTGGGAGACACAATTGATTTCATACAAATTCTCTTTGATGGAGATGATCCTTCTTCAGTTGTTGTGAGGGAACACTTTGACCCTAATTTTCATTCTCTACATAATAATTCTTTGCAGTTTGACATGAGTGTGGACTCTTTTGGACGACATTTGGAGGAGGCTTCTTTTCCTTGAAAGGAGGTATCCTTGTATTTGGATTATGTTCTACAATCATTTCTAGGAGATTCTAGATTGTCTTCTTCAGTAGTGTGGCCTAGAACGCATGTTTGGAGTGTGACAAATTTTGACACCAACTTGGAGATACTTGAGCATTCTTTAGAGACATCACACATCATGCATATTCCCACATGGTTGTGTTATTCTTTGGTATTCATTTACACTATAGAATTATTTTGTGTTTACAACTTTGCAGTGTCTATTCAAATTATACAAGTAATGTAAATAAAATAAAATAATGGAATTTAAAGAATAATATGGATATTATATTCCATTATTTTATTCTATTTACATTACTTGTATAATTTGAATAGACATTGTAAAGTTGTAAACACAAAATAATTCTTTACTGTAAATGAATAGCAAAGAATACCACAACCATTTATTTTATTACCACTGAATTACAATGTTACATTATTACATAGCTTTTTAAAGATGAGTAGAGCATCAAGCTCTTGTTTTGTATAAATGACACATGTCACTTTATATCAAACACAACTGATTCCAAGACATAATTGATTCCAAGTTGTTGGGCCACTGGCTTCTTTTGCTGTTGGTGATAATACAAATCATATTCTCAAACCACGAGGCTTGTTGACCATGTTTTGGATCTTGGGATCTCGAATATGGTTCTACATTTATAATATGCTCAATCTGATGCACTAGAACACGCCAAAATAAAACAATTAATTCCAAGCTGGTAGTGGCAGCTATGGGATCTAGACCATATTATAAAATAAGTGACTGAGAATCCATAGGGCTTGCCTACCATTCTGAGAAAATGGGAGCTGTGAAGATACAAAATGTGCCTATATTGTTTGAGAACTAGAGTCATGCAGAAGATGAGGGTAGTAAATCTTCTCCCACCTTCTGCACGTAGCTTCCATGCATTGGGATAGCACACAATGAGTCTGAAAGTCCACCTTTCCTCTTCGAGGGCCTCTATCAAAATGGAGTATGAGAAGTTGTTGGATTTGAATGCAAACAAGAATAAAATAATTATGTGGGTGTACTCTCTGTGAAACAACTTATCTCCATTAGAGCTCCTCATACTAGTTCAAAACCTGTCTCAGAAGTCAATTCAACTAGATCCAGCTGGCACCGATTCGCGTAGAACTTAGAGGAAATTGGTCTTTTACTGTAAAACCACATAGGTAGGATAATTTAGGTATCCCCAATAATACCACATCATCGTAACACCCGCCACACAACCCTAGAGAGATTGCGATTAACTTTCAAAGCGTGCTGATGCAAGTAAAAATAACATGCAAGTTCACTACCATTGCAACAACCTCTAAAGTTAAGAGATTGCTTTAAAACAAAACAAGAAACATGAATTGAAACCGCCGGCGTTTAGGAAATTGCTTGCGAAGATTAGGAAACTTTATGCATTCCACTTAAAATTGTTGAATTTGCATCCAAGAATAAGAATACTTGCATGGGTTTCAGAAATAACAATCATTTAATAATAAGATTACAACTCTGTTCAGAATAGAGGTAAATCTAAAAGCATGGTTATAATTTACATCTTCCACACCAAGGTAACAAATGAGGGTAATTAAATCACCAGAAGTTAGCTGAAATGAATAAAGCATGAAGTAAGCTGGATCCCAGGCTCTCCAACTAGAAATATAGATCCACACGAACAGAGAAACTATGGGAGTAAGGTGCACATTCCACCCAACCAAGTGATACCCGAAGGCTCACCCCCTGTGCTAGGAGATAGTAATAAGGATTTCTAGACAAGACCATCTACCTCTAGACACAGGCTAAAACATAATTGAACCGAATTGAATACAAACACAACATCACTTAACACAATGGTTACAATGCTTTCAGATACCAATGAGCCACTACACAGTACAACAAAACTAACTTATGGTTGTCATAGAGAGAGTGTCACACATCATTTGCTATGAGTTACCCTGGCTCAACTTTCCTGAATACGGACCCTACAGGTTACCGGCTTTTACCTACCCATTGTAGCCAGAACCCCCATATAATTTGTGCTTTCTCGTGCCAAACAACCTTAATAAGTGCCGCGAGTATGAGAGAGGCATTCATTGTCATAATTAATTAAGAATTTCATTAATAATTTTAGAGTTGCATCCATAATTAAACTGGTAGAGGTTACTGCAGGTGCCCCTGTTAGTATTGAGACCCCACACAGAGCCCATCTCCTATATCGACGAAGCACGCATTTCGGCTCCCACAATTCAATGGGTAGACTAGATGCACCAAAAATGATAAAAAATATCAACCTTAAGACATAAGGTCACACAACCCATTCATAGTAACCGGGTACCCATACCATAACACATATCACGTTTGTGGTAGCCGGGAGTTCAACTGACTATAACCATGTGCACTACCCAAAGCAATTCAAAGGTTGACTAACACATTATGACAACCCACACAATTAAATGAAAACTCCATCTAGAAGACTTACATAAATAGATAACTCCATTTACCCAACGTCAAGAATGAGAGAAATCACATAATGAAAAGACAATTTGGCAATTTAATACTCTATTTTAGGATTTCCTAAATCCAAGCAAAACAATGACATATGTAACAATAAAAATAATTAATATTATTTGCAAATACTCAAAAGTAATTAAAATTACATTGGAAACATTAAGGAACTTAAACTAATAATTTAATTCCATTTTTCTCGATTATCCATAATAATCAAAATCAAAATTTAAATAAAATCATTTTATTATAAAATTACTTTTATTTCAATCAATTATAATAAAATAACCATCTTAAGATCAATATATTTAAATATAAATATATATTAAACATACATATATATAATCATATACTCAATGTATATACAATATATATATATAACTATGATAAAACACATCATTGAGAATTGTAGGTATTTCATGGCGGAAGTGGTGCAATCTAGATCCCCTTCACTTGATATCATTAGCAGTACGTGAGAATCTAACATCAATAATATAATCAAAGCATAAAGCATCATTAATTCAAATATCTACTAAGCTAATCCAAAAAATTCCATAATGATAACATCAGAATAAAATACCATCACATCAAAATATAACATTCACATCGCTTTACAGTTAGCAATCAAATAGTAACCAAGTACCATAGTCAAAGTATTAATAGAAACAAAGCATAACAAAGAAAAACACTGTCCGATCAAAAGAGCCAAAAAGTGGAGGGGTGCTACATCATCTTCTTCCTTATTAACCTTACAAAATGAAAGGTTCCCTTAAATGACAATTTAGATCATTGCACTCAATAGTAAACCCTTTAGCCTTCTACAAATGATTTTAATTGTGCTTACTATCCCTATTTATGGGCCACTAATACCACTACCAACTTGATCCATGTTTACTTGTGAGTCGTGTGAGGTTGGGTATAATGATAATCGCACAAACCAAAAAACCAACTTAACGGTGTAACTTAAGTCGCACATTTATAATTACAATGTTTATTTTGATTGACGTCTGGCTACATGCAAATTGTACCTTAAGTTGAAAAGTTGTCAAAATCACCACTCAAACGATATGAAATCATTACAAATCTTGTTTCAATTGATCATTGGATTAATGACATCATCATCTACAACACGTCATGTAGTTTTCAATATCAAGCTATCCAATCAATCACTTTGGATGTACATATGGCACTAATCTATGGTACCACAACCAAACTGTCTTCAAAGAAAGAAAATTTAGTGGATATGCGAAAATTGATTAAAAAAAAAGATAGAAATCGATACAAAGAAAGCACATGCCACATGCCATATTACTTTCTACCATTTTCAGTATCAAGTTATCAAATCAAACATTTCACTCGCATCGGATTAGAAGAGCAACCTAATTTTGAATCTTTTAAAGATTTCCCAAGTACATATGGCATTAATCTGCAGTACTACATACACATTTTCTTCAATGAAAGACTATATGGTAGATATGCAGAAATTGATAAAAAGATTAAGAATTAAATGAAAGGTAGAGTACTTCGAGGCATTGAAAAGAGAGAATTAAATGACTTGTTGTACCTTAATCATTAATATTGTCCACTAATAAGTCACAATAAATTTCACTCACTTATGATCAAAAGTATATGATCAAATCAAACATTTCACTTGCTTTAGATGTACATATGGCGTTAATCCATGGCACCGCAACCACATTTTCTTCAATGAAAGATAATCTAGTGGATATGAGAAAATCGATAAAAATATTGAGAATTAAATGGCAGGTAAAGTACTTTGAAGCATTAAAAAGAGAGAATTAAATGGCTTGTTGTAGCTTAATCATTATCAATGTCCACAAATAAATCACAATAAATTTTTCTCACTTATGATTAGAACATAGAAAAAAGGACTTACAAGGATGGAGCCTCAAAAAGTATTTTATTTTAAAAGCCAAATTTTTATATTGAACAAAGAAAAAAGGATTTACAAGGATGGAGCCACGAAAATTATTTTAATTTAAGTAGTTGAAGATTGAAATACATACTACATAACCAGCCTGGCCAAAAAGCCACTAACCATGACAAAAAACCAATCACAAAATACATATTACAAGAATTGTTACACTATACAATAAAATATATAGACACAATTCATTACTAAATTTTTTTGTAACAATAGAAGAGGCCCTCAACTGGATGTTTGAGTAGAAGGTGAATCGAATTTAACAAAGTAGCAGCAAAGAAGAAAAGGGAATCACCCAAAACCTTCCTCCAAAACTCCAGACTCTTTAATGATTCATTTTTTGTATCACACAACAGACCACATCTCATATTAACCAGGGCAAGAGCCTGCACTATAGAAGCATGCAATTCCACTTTGTGGAAGATTCCACCAACAGGAGCTAACCCACTTTCAAAATTGTAATGCTCCAATGCCAACTCCAATGAAGAAATAGAGTAAATGAAAGGATACAAATAACGTATTGTTAGTGTCTTCACCAAATATTTATTGAACAAAATGCCCATGTAATTGGACAAGAAAGCCGAAGCTACCTCAGAATATAGAGCATAGGGGTTGTTCTGAAGCCATTCCCTACCCACAATTATTCTTATAGCATCCTCAACCTACACACAAGGAATTGTAAAAACCACACCCAACTTTCGTTTGTCGTATGCATCATCACTTCTTTTCTCCCAAAAACATTTGGGTAGCATGACATGCCATGAAGACTCCATGTATCACAGTTAAATTGAGAATAGAGAAGAAAGAAAGAAAATCCAAGTATATTATAAATGATATGAAGAACATCAGGTTGGTGAAGTCTATATAGAAGTTAGAATGAAGACAATGACATCAAATACTCAACACTTAACATTTAATTCACCACTTGATGTGACAATATTATTTCAAAAAAATTGAAACATGACTTTAAGTCATTTAAAAAATAATAAAATGTCAACCATTGACATTTTAAAATCTAAGGGTTATGGCATTATTCTGAAGGTTTGAATTCACAAGTCTAGTGCTTCAAACATTTTCTTCCAGAATAAAACTACAGTAATCCATCTTGCGATAACCGTTGATTTTGATGAACTTAGCACTAATTGTTGATTCCTTTTACACCATTAACTATGAGCTAAAGGTTGGTCCCACCGAGGACAAATTTCATAATCCCACATTACCGCAGAAAAAGAATGACATCACCTTCTCAACAATGTGAGCGCACAGGATCCGCCCAATCATTAATCGTCGATCTCA
>VDFB02195092.1:0-16291 GCA_007258455.2 Sequoia sempervirens
CTTGTGTAGCCCGAAGTAGATCTGTGTCTGTGGTAGGATGATGATGTTGTTTGTCAATTGAGATCTGAGAAGAAGTAGCATGGAGACAACGATGGGAGTGACTTAATGTTATTCTTTTGAAGAAGGTGTGTGAGCTCATCAATCTTCTTATTATAACATATATGCTCATCATGTCTAATATTTTACAATATGCACATTTAGACTTCTTCTTTTTAGATGATTCCTCTTTAGAAGAGGATGTGGACTCAGGAGTGCTATGTGAAGGAGGATCTTTACCTTGCTCATTAGACTTGGGTGCCTTGTTCTGCTTCTTACCTTTGCCACTTGAATCCTTTGTCTCCTTTGCAACAAGAGCATGAGATCTAGAAGACTTCAATGTGCCCATGTGTACCAACTTTGCTTGTTCCCTTGTGAGTTGAGCTGCAAATTCATCAAGAGAAGGCATTTTGTATGCAGTGCCAAGAGCATCCATTGTAGCATAGAAGGTAGAAACAAAAACTGAATAATCAGGACCAAGCTTAGCAAGAATAGAAAGAATCAACTATTCATCCTCTTTAGTGACCCCACAATTAGATAACTGCAATCTAAGAGAATTGAGCTTAGAGAAAAAGTCTTGGACATTGTCAAAATCTGAAGGATTAAGACCCATAAGTTCATTCTCCAACTTAAATTTCCTCATCTTATCTAGCTTACCAAAGAGACTCTCTAAAGTATTCCAGGCTTCATTAGGATGAGTGCAAGATGCAACATGATATCTAAGATCTGGAGAAATGGACAACTTCAAAGTACCAAGAGCTTCATCCCTTCTATCAAGCCATTTTCTTTTCTCTTTTGCTCCTGCAGGTTCTGGATCTTGACCAAATGTGATTCGTTGCAACTTTGATTTTAACAATAATAACTCCATTTGAGATTTCCACTCATGATAGCTATATGGAGTTAGAAGTACAACTTTTGTCAAATCCATGATACAATGAGATATTACAAGAGAAGAACAGCAAATTTCCCTCACAATACAAGAAATTAACCCCTTTGTCCAAACAAGATTTGCACTTTTTTTTTTGCAAAATTACAACAATATATCCCAAACTATCAAATCAGCTACAAACTGAAAATATGAAAATCTGGAAACAAATCTGCAAAAAGTGCATGAGTAGATCTGAAGTACTCCTGAATACCTTTCTGATGCCGCAAATTTGGTGAAAATCGGAGATCGGAGCACAAAGATATGAGCTCGGAAGCAAAAAATGATGATCGGGCTTCAACTTGGAAAAAGAGGCACAAAACTGCAAAATCTCTACAAAATATCTGCACCACTAAAAAATTTAGGTTTCCAGCTTTCCGTTGATATTTCGTTTCTGAAAAATGGCCTCCATATGTGAAAGTTATGAAAAAAAGAAAAAAAAGGCCTATATGTAGGCACTTGGGGCAATTACACAAAACAGTGAAGCCTAAATAGGTGCAAATTTTGGGCACTTGGGGCTAAAATACCGGTCATCCATATGACCACTTGGACTACCAATGCAAAATTAAAAAACACACTGCTAACATAGTCGGCTTAGAGGCTTTTAAATGAAACTTTATAATATATATATTGCAGATTCAATTAAAAACCAGCCTGCATACCATTAATTGTGACTACCAAAGACAGATCAACAAAGGAAGGACGCCGATGGAACCATTCAATGCCGAGTTGACCGTATGCCGATGCAGGGAGAGGAGGTCGGATGGAGGATTGAAACCACCGATAGTAAATGCACTGACGGATCTGCCAATAATGGAGACCGGCGAATAAACCAGCAACATACTCAGACCCACGTAGATGAGGAAATGACCGCCGATAATGCCAAAGCGTGTGTGCAAGACTTTTGGACCGACAGATAGAGATTTCCGGTGCAAAGAAAACTCCACCAGTCAGTCAGAGAGCCTTGATTTGACCAGTGTATCCGGCAATCTGACTGAAAGCAAACCCCGCGTACTACACCGACAAAGTACGCTGATGAAGTACTAATCATAGTTGCCAGGACGGTGAATGTCATGTGATGGTACCCGCGGCTGGTGTACAATATGCAGCCAATGCGGATGGAACAAAGAAGAAGATCGTCGATGTGCTTAGACAGGATGGACCCAAAGGATTCGTAGTAGGTCCGCGGATGCTGATGTGGCTTCAGATCTCACCGATGCTAGAGCTGGTACTATGCTATGAACAGCCGACTGATGTGACCTCCTCGGTGAATGCCAATGGACTAAATGCAGCCCGATGAGTACAATGAACAATACCGACCACTGACAATGGAGATTTGGTCAGGAAGATGCCGATGGAATATTCAGCCGATGTGACTGCCGACGGTCAATGCCAATGATGACGCAGGTACAAAGCCTGCGTAAAAACAGAATATGCCTTCCCCAAATATATAGCCCGAAAATCACAAATATTGAGCCCAATTTTTTACCGTATGTTTTGAAGGCAATGATAAATACGCCAGAAATATTTCACAAATATTTTTTGCGAAAAATGGAAATTTGTACCGCTTGGGAGGCTGTCCCAGCAAAAAAAATTTGCTTCAAAAAACAACTTTACCCAATATAGGCGAATTTACAGTCAAAATTCGTCTGTGGAGCCTTCTGAAATCAACCGTGAGGTTCTTGAAACCCCAATCTGCACCCTGCAAAAATCTTCAAGCCAAAATATCACCCTCAGATCTGGGAAGGAATCTGCAACACCTGGAGAGCTCTGATACCATGTAGGAGTTGATGGTGACTCCCCAACACCCCCAGGATTAGTTGCGACCAAAACCACTTCCACAAGCGAGAGAATGGCAAGAAAACTTGCTTCACAATGCAAGATTGATTGATTGTTTGAATTGCTATTGCTTGATCAGCTTGAATACAAATGTACATGAGATGCCTTTGCTTATATGGGCAGGTTGAGAGATAGGTATATGAATATGATGTTGACAAATTATAGATGTGCGACATGAGACAACCAACAACCTAATCACCTGGAAATGATGCATCCTAGCTAGATAAGATAAGTTCTAGATAAGCTAACTAAGCCTTCTAGAAAGAATCTTTTACTGTAAAATAACCATGTGAATATGTCCTAATTTACCTGAGTGAATAAATTAGCTAGGTACAAGACAATTATTCACAACACCCATCATTACACTGAAATGTTGAATTTCATATTTAACAGGGTGCAATTTTAGTAGTTAACAGTTTTGGCATGCCCGATGGGACAAAGGACTAATTTTTAGTCTCTCTTATTCTACACATTGCTGCTATTTGGTGTGTATAACAACAGTTTCTTCCTGTGGAGGAAATTTTCAACACACTTGGCGACTTTGAAAGAATATCTATTGATTTCAAGTACATAGGTGCTTGCATGTTTCAAATTATTAAAAGAAAGTTTGATTTTTTTGATTTTGAAGCTTCTTGAATGAAGGAGTATGTCTCTATTTCATGGAAACATGTCTTTTCATCCTCCATTTCATGAAACTCCTACGTATGTTCCCTCTTACCAACCTTATCAAGAAAAGTATACAACAACAACAGATAACCAACAAGCTCAATTTGCCATCCACCCACCCACCCCTACTCTAGCTTCATGGCAGCCAATGTATGCCCATAACCAGCCTCAAGAATCTCATTTTATGCCAAATCAGAAGTATCATTTTCCCAATCAGCTCCAAAATGATGAGATACTGGAGATTGCAAATATAAAAATCATATTGCTTGATTGGACCAAGCAGTTGTAGGATATTGAAAGGCAACATGAACTTGATTTGTAGTAGGAAGAGCTTTCTTATCAAGCTTGTATTCATCAGCAGGAGGTGGAGGCACAAAGAGAGTCCTATTCAGTACAAGAGAATGTAGTATTTGAACAAAGTCAGTCCAACTCTCTTGAAGAACAATTTTCTCAAGTGCCTCAATCAACCGCTACCTTTCCAAATCCTTTCTTTGGAGAAGAATTTTACTTTCCAAGGTTCAATATTCTAGGATTTGAACAAAATGAACCTTCTGTTGAAAAGAAAATAGAAGAAGAGCAACACATTGATCTAGACAACCTACTCCTTTGGGAAAAGATTAGAGAGGTAAATCCTTTACATTTAGCTATAAGGTGTTATCAATTGCAACAACAAAGGATAGAACAACAAGAAGACATCAGACAAAGTAGTGAGTTGTTGATTGATGACAATCAACAAGAAAATGGAGCCTTGGACCATGAGGAAGAACATAAAAATGAACCTGACACTATTCTCCAAGGTGAGAGCTTTGATGTTTTTGAGCATGCTGTAAACGAGGAGGCTAATATTGAGCTTTATGAAGAGCTGTACACTATAATTAAGCATTTTTGTTCAAAATTAGATGATAAGGAATCATATCTATTGGAGGAGTTTGGCACTCGTGCTAAAATTCAACAACAGGTTCATAAGTTTGAACTAGAAATTTCTCCTGAATCTAAATTACAATGTCTTATCTAGTCAGATGAGCTTCCTTTTTGTTGTATAGAAGAGCTGGAAGTTGATATACCAGTTGTAAGTCTATCTCAGGAGGCTACTCTATTTTTTGAACACTTTCTTACCTTCATTGAAGAAGAAAAGCCTGAGTTGGAGTGTACCTCCTTGGGAAATAATGAGGACCTTGATCTTGTACCAGCTGCTTCCAAGAGCCTTTCAAGAGCTAATAGCTTTGATGAGTTATTAGCTACCTGTTGTGACCTTTTCACACATCGCCCCATTGCGAATGGGGACCCCCAGTTGTCTGCTAGTTTTTAGGTTTTTGTCTCCATGGACAGGAGACAGGGTGCGTGTTGGGGACATTGGGCAAGTCAATGATCATTATGAATCAGTGCCTCATCACTCCCCAAAGTCTCAAAGCCCAAAAGAATGAGAAAATTACACCATGCACTTCCCGGTAATTCAGCCACTTCCTATTTTCAAAGAATCTGTACTTTTCCCATTTTTCAGCTTTGAGAATTTAATTTTTGGATTGGCAGGGTTTCCCCTCTTTTTTTAAAAGGGGTTTGTTTTCCTATTTTAAAAGGGAATTTATATTCACCCAAAGAAAGAGTCAGCCACTGGGTCAGCAGGTCAAAGCATACATCACAGGTCCATAAAGTCAAGCAAAAAAAGAATTCAGAGAAATCATTTTTAGAAAATCAAAGGGAGAGAAAAGTAAAAAAATCAAAGTACAAAAATTCTAGGGAAGAAAACTTGGAAAAACTGAAGGCAGGAAATGTGTGAGAAAATCAAAACAAAATCTAAAATTAATTCAAAATCAAATGGATCTGAGAGAAAAATCACCAAGAAATCAACCAAAGAGCATAAGTTTTATGATAAAATTCTATCTAAGTCTGGACAATTTTCCCTCAAGAGAGCATGTTCAGCTATGAAGGAGGTTGGCCCTTAAAATGTGGGACGTAACAAAGAAATGGAAAGCCTTCTTCAAAGTCCGCCATGCCTAAGAAAAGAATGGTAAGGAATTAAGAAAGTTCGCCCAACAATGAAGAGGGATGGCAAGGCAGGTCTAAAGTTCGCCCAGCCTTGGAAAAACTCTTCCAAACTCCGCCCAACTCTGGCAAGATGAGTGGAAAGTTCACCCAAGCCTTGAGGAGTATGGCAAGGACCTTGGAAAGTCTGCCTTTGACTTGGCAAGGACTTAAGGAAGTCTGCCTAGGCATAAAAGAGGGGAAAAATTAAAATTTTTGCTAAGTGTTTGGTGCCTTGAGGTAAAAATCCAAAATTTTCCTAAGTATAGAGGCCTAAAGGATGGAAAATTGAAATTTTGGATAAGTATTTAATATTTTAAAGGGGAGAAGTGCGAATTTAGGCTAAGTGTGAAAGGAAAGCCTAATAGAAAGTCTGCCATGCCTTGAGGAAGGATGGAAAGAACTTGAGGAAGTCCGCCTGGGACATGGCCAAGAAAAAATGAAGTTCGCCTAAGCATAAGAGAGAAGAAAGAAAAAAATAATTCGCCTAAGTCTGGATGCCTAGAGAAAAGTTGATAAATTTGGCCAAGTATACAAAGGAAAATGCACATGGCCAAGAGGCAAGAAAGTCCGCCCTTGGCTAGAAGGGATAAATTTTTTGTCAAGTATCATGGAATTTTGCCTAAGGAAGACATCCAGACACAGACTTTGCCCAGAGAAATTTGTTCGAGCAAGAGAAAAATTGATTTTGGCATAAGAAAATTTTCCCAACACAAGTCAAAGTCCACCATGGCAGGAGAAAATGAGGATCTGGCATAACATTTATGGACGGAACGACTAAAATTTTGACTTGGCTAGACGAAAATCGAAATAAATTTGGAAAATAAACTTTTAGCCAAGGGAAAAAGGAGGAAAATCAAAATAGCCATGGGTCCAACATGAACGGGTTGGAAATAAATTAAAATATTTTAATATTTTAATAAATTATTTCCAATACTCAGAAATTTAAAAGCCTTGGACAAAATTAAATTCGCCAGACGTGTATCGGAGGAAAATAAATTGCGCTGGACAAAGATAAAATCCAATAGGAAAAATTAAATTCGCCAATGATTTAAAACTTGGAAAAATTGAATTTAATTAGACATTTAATGTTTTAAAAAAAAAAAATCGAGAATTAAAGATAAACATCTAAGCAAAAATCAAAATTTTGAAAATCAAAGAGATTTGCGTGGATAAGCTCGACATGGATTCTTTTCGAAAAATAAAGGAAACTTGCCTGTTTGAACAAGAGAAAACAAATCAAGATCGAGAGAGAAGAAGGCAGTTGCTAAAACAAATCAAGTTCTTCAGCATTATAATGAGTTTCGGCAACTCATTTTTCACAGACACAGCTGAAGAGAAGTTAATCTCTTGAAATTCTAAGGCGATCAATCCTTCTGTAGGCAATATCGATTTTCTCAGAGGAAGAAGTAATTTTCATTGCTGAAGAAGAGTTTTCTCGAGGAAGGAAAATATTTATTTGCTGAAAGTCAAATTTTTGTGCAAGAGGGGTGCACTTTGTCACTTGCTTTTTGGTTAAATCCTCAAAGTTTAAATCTGATCTACAACCAGAATTTCTTTCCTGAGGTTTGAAGTTCAATTGAATAAATTCACCATTCTTCTTCTGTCTCTTTCATGTTGGTTAAGTTCTGGCTAAAATTTTAGCTTGATCCATTTACTTTCAGCTTGCTTTTTCACAGAAGTTTAATTATTTAATGAGCTAAAAGTAAAATATTCAAACGCGAGGCACAAAAATAAATTATTTTAAAAAGTCTATGTATTAATGTTAGTAATTTTGACTGTAGGTTGATGACCACGGCAGGAGAATCGTCGAAGAAAGTGCCAATGAAGTTTTCAAGCAAAGGCACACAACGAGAGTCGAAAATAAATTCAAAGTGGAAAAATGTTGCAGACACTGATCTGGGACATGTTGACTTCATAGAGTTCAAGAAAAGAGTATATGGATAGGACAGACTTCCGACACCAATTGCCAGACGAATGGTGAGAAATGGAATATTTTAGGTAGCTAGATTCCCACCTGCGATGGACTGTGTTGAATTAATGGTAGAATGTGCCATCCATTACAATGCTCAGACAAGACAGATCATTGCACCTGATGGCAGAATTTTGGTACACTTGGGTGAGGTAGCAATTCAAGAGACATTTGGCATCCCAACACATTCTTGTACTATCTACAAAACCAAGGAGGAAGCCAAGGGATTGTATGACAACCAGTTAGACTTATGCGCCACAAATGTTAACAAGGCATGGCTGGAGAAGCCTAAAAAATCAATAAAGAAGATGCCTAAGAGGCCACGCTGGACAAACTTTAAAGAAGATTATGGGGACATCATCTTGATGCTGAAAAAAATAGTTGGCAACCCTCAAAGTGCATTTTTTGAAAATTGGATGTATTACTTCATAGATGAAATCACTTCCAGCGTAAAAATGTTCAACTGGTCTCGAATGATAAGTAACAATCTTCACTAGCAGTTGATCAATTTGGAAGAGACTAAGTCTTTTCACATGAGCTCGTATATTGTCTACTTATTAGCCAGGTCATATAAATACCCAGGACTAGTTTGCAAAGGCAAAATTGGCAATGGAGAAAATGAACTCAGGCCTTATGCTTGCTACCCACAACTCCAACTGAGGGAGATATCTCATTTTAGATGGGTGCAGGATGCGTTCTTAATGTGTATCACCAGAACACTTTAAGGAGGAGTGCATCAAAGGCTGAGTCATGAGGCAAAGAGTTTGATCAGTAAATACAGATCTTGGTTCATCCAGTTTCCAAAATTTACATATGTTAGGATCCGGGGATTTACTAGAAATCCCTATAAGTTACCCATCTATCCGACAAATCAGATGATCCTGCTTGAAGTCGTGAGGCAGCTAGAAGAATATCAAAACATCCAAAGGCCAACTAAAAAGGCAACTGTTACATTCCCATTCTTCATCGGGAATATATTAGAATCCTATCCGTCAGCGCAAGCAGTTGAGAGCGCCAAGTTGGAAATCCAGTGGTACCCATTCATGACCTATAAATCCAGGTCCAATTTTGACCCACATCATCATATCTGGACAGTGGATGGGAGAAGGTACAAGCACAAAGTGGAACTAGAGGACTTCTGGGTGAACGCTGCTGATGAATATGAGGTCAAAAGGAGATTATGGTCTAGAATGCTAGTAGACTTCATGAGGGCAATTGAACTTTGTCGGGTGCCTGATTAGTTGTAGGACGATGGGAATTATGTCCAACTATGCTTTGAGGAAAGTCAACCTCTTCCTCCTGTAAAGTGGTCAAAGCTTGAGCACTCATACTTGGCAACCTTGATGAGACTAGTGACCAAGTATTCTTAGTGGTGGGTCAACCATCATGTTCAGGAGATGAGACATAAAAGAATAACGCTCACGTATGATTTACTGAGCAAGACAGAGTTGTATTCCTCCAATGCTGGTGCATCCCATCAGGATTTGGTTGAGATTGGAGAGAAGAGGAAGGAAGTAGTTCCAAGTATAGACCCTATTCAGAAAAGACAGAAGGGAGAACCATCTCGCTCCGTGACATCTCAAAATATTGATGAACTGGTGGCCACCGCAGAGGAATCCTTGGTTGAAATGATTGGAGCTTCTGCAGTCCAAGAAGAGAACAATGAGCCTATTCAATTGGATAGCGATGAGCCCTGATCTCATACGGGCACAAAAATATTAGGTTCAGATAATGAGATGGAAGTCCAAGATGATGACTTCAAAGAGGGAATGATTTCCACCCTTAGAGGAGTCTTGGATGTTCCCAATGAAGAGAATGTTTAGGAGGAAGATGGCATTGAGCAGCCTACCATCCTGGATTGGCTGATAGAAAGGATGAAGATTCAGGCACCAGAGGAAGCCCAAGAGGAAGATGATACTGCAGACTTCTTGGCAAGGTTAGAACAGGTTGCTATTAAGAAACCTGCCAAGAAATTTTCTACCATTTAGAGGGACGAGGCCGACAACCGTTCCATACACATCACAGTATCGACAGTGGACAAGCCACAAGATGAGATCACTCCCAAAGATTACGCCATAACCACTATAGACCTTGGCCCGACAACAAAAGGCCAAGAAGTGGAGGAACTAGATAATTTAGTCTCAACTGTCAAGGCGAGACTGGAAAAAGAAGTGGCAAAAAAGAAGGAATATAAAAAGGAAGTTGGGCGCTGAAGGGTACATGGCATTTGTTAACCATGTCGGGGTGATCACGGTAGCTCCTCTTCTTAATCCCTCACAGGAAATAGCCAAGGATGTAGAGCAAGGGATGGTCACAACCAAGGAAGCTCAGGAATGGATGATAAGCGAGGGCACGGAGGCAGCCTTGTTCATGGAGAAATTGACACTCGCCTACGGGCAAACTTCTTTTTTTTTTTTTTTCCAGACTTGTTGATATGGTGGAAACTTGGGACAACCTCCCAGATATTCAGGAGAGGCTTATTCCATGCCTCAGGGTCCTGAAGGGCGTTCCAAGGGAGGAGTTGGTTGAAAGAAAGGTGATTGCTGCAGGAGCAGCGTATGATTTTCACCATTGGTTTTGGGCAGTGACTATATAGAAAGAGGTTCTGGAGAGGGCGAAAGCGGATGGGCTCAGAGTTGAAGAGCAAGTCAAAAAAATTCGGGAGAAAATTTATATGACAGCTGCAGAGGTGTTTGACTGTGAGATTGTCCGGGAAAACTACATGCAGCTGGAGAGCTTGAAACGTAAGGTTCAAGAGGTTTTCTTCTCGGCTACTGGACCAATTTTGAGATAGGATTTCGCGAAAGTGGCAAATCTCTTGGCCATCCGGAATGATTTTGTGAGGCAGGAGGCGGAATTGGAAAGCACCTTCACCAAATGTGTTGAGGACTTGGATGAACTTGAATTCCGGATTAGCATGTTGCCGCCCGTCACGATGGAGGAGGTTGTCATGGTCGTGTCCAGATTCGTCGAGCTCAATGCTGCCCAAGAAGATAGGGACGCCTCTCCTTGATGATAGCTCCAACTGCCACTTCACTGCCTGTTACTGATTGTTTATTGATTGATGACTGATGTTATTTTGGGCAACCCTAATTAGGGTTGGATTGTATTAATCTTGGCCGTCGATATTGTTTTAATCTCGGCCCTTCATATGATTTTTGAAACTCTATTTAAACTGGTGATCTCTCACTTTCATTTGTGTGGAGAGAGTATATGAAATTGTTGCATTGAGACTATTTCCGATAATAAAAGCTCTTATGCATGATTTGCTTTGAATAACTTTTATTGTCAAGTAGTAAGCAAGGTTGCATATCTTCTTCTACCATAGATTAGAGTTAGAATTAAGTTAAGTAGAATTTGCTTTGAATATTGGTTAAGTGAATGAGAGCTTGATCGTATAGATTCAATGGTGAAATATTGCTCATACTTTCTTCGAATGGATGATTTGCATTCGATGCATAAAGTTAGCTTGAGCTTGTAATTGTGGAAGCTTAACTTCAGTCTCATTTGAGGCTTGAAAATCATTCACACCCCTTGAAGATTGCACCCACTTTGCGTAAGTTGTCCCAGGGAGGCGAAACAAAGTGCGGTTAGCCCTTTCACCGAATCTTTACTGTCTCTTAAATTCCTAGGCGTAGAATAGATCCCCTAAACCTTTATCCTTTTGCTTTTTTTTTTTGAGATCCAAATTGAAGTCCTAATTGAAGGAGTCTTAATGATAAATCCGCCTAAGTCCCAAACTTGTGAAAATTTCTTTAACGTAAGTCCCCTTGTGTATTACTAGCAAATCACAACGCCCATTGAGCTTATCCACACGTGAAGACCTGACAAAAGAAACCTTGGAATCGTCATATGATCTTCTTGCAATCTTAGCATACATGGTGGTTTTTCAAGAGAGGATAGAGTGTCTTTGGACATTTTATTCTGTGTGTTCGGTGGATGATAAAACGTACACCAACATAGAATTGGCGCTAGAAGGAGGGCTGATCGAAAAGAAATCTTTGCTACATCACCTTTGTATATGCTTGCCTCTCCTCCTAGGCACCAACATAGAATTGGCGCTACAAGGAGGGCTTTTGCAACAAGAGATTGTTTACAAGTTAAGGCAGTAGGCATGATGCAGAATGGTATTACCACATGAGTTTCCTTTTCATGTACCTGTTAAACAACCGGATCAACCATCGACAGATATTATTGATCAGTTGTATACACTAGCTTGGAAGTCACAGACCGACCGTGCTTAGTTCAGACAGACAAGCCGTATCCTTGCTAGAGAAGAAGAAAAAGGAAAGAGATTTGAGGAAGCAATCCAGAGAGACTTGATAAGACAGAAGATTGATCACCTGAAGCAAACCTTTGACGAAATTGAATGATCAGTTGCTTCAGGCTCATCCTCAAATCCAGGTATTGATAATAAGATGAAGAATGGTGCTCCCGGCCAACATTCCTAATCCAGATCAAAATCCTCAGCCCGTGTTACAGCCTAACTTGGGTTTTCACGACGAACAAGAGGATATCATTACTGAATTGTTTAGTGTCGCGTGGCAAGTGAGAAGAAGTGCTCCTGATTGGTTTCGTATGCGCTAGGCGAACCAACAAGCGGACCTACAACAAGCGAACCAAGCAGATCCTGCACCACCAGCTCCTGCACCACCTTGACAAGATTGAGGAAGAACACGCTGGATCGAATTGGCTCTTTCTCAGGAGATAGACTTTGGAGAATCACTAGATCCACTCCAAATTCTTTTAAAGAATTTATAGAGCTATTTCCTTATAGAAATAGGCAGAAAAAGAGATTTGAAGCATCGCAGGAGGGAACATCTAGTGCAGTTGGTGAGGAAGTTCCTTTTGGTCTTTTCCAAACCTCGCCACCACATACTCTAGTTCCAGACCGTCAACAAGATCCAGTGGCTGCACAGCCTGTGCAACCAGTTCCTCCAGTTCAACCAGTCCAAGTGAACCACCCAAAACGCTCCAATGGCGTGGCGTCCAGCTAATGCGTCGCCTATGACGTTTGGTGTTTATAATGATTTACCTAAGAATCTGGAACATTTTTGTTCCAAGTTTCACAGTGGTGACCTGAACCACACTGCAGACAAACATATCAAGCTTTTCGAAGATCTTCAAAATAGAGACATGCAAGAGGAAGATGTTCCCTGTAGATTGTTCCCCTACATGTTCGAGAGGCTTCATATTGGTATATCCATCTGGCAGCCAACTCCATCCGCAACTGGCAACAAATGAAGACAGCTTTCGTAGAGAAGTTCAAGGCACCAATTTCCCCGCCTGATCTGTATAGACAATTTGTGGAAGTAAAAAGACAAGAACATGAACCGATTAGTACGTTCAACAACAGATTCCACAGAGCTTATACAAGGCTAAGAGATCCTTATCAGTTGGACAATGCAGCGGCATTGCCTATCTATTACGAAGCTTTGGATCGTCTTACCACCATGTTTGTGAAGTAAACAAACCCGCTCCCAGCGGATTTGAAGGAAGCATATGCTGCAGCAATAAAGGCCAGTAATGGTCTAGGAGTAGGTATGCCTCCTGGTCCACTCAATTACTTGGGAAATGCAGCCTCCCAGAATCAAGTCCAAGATATTAATTGGGCATTGGCTCATCAAACACCTATGTTGAACCCAGTTCCTCCAATGGGCAATCAAATGGTCCTTCACCCAGGAGCACCTATGTCCCAAGTACCACTTGCCCAGCCTATATATCTTTAGAATGCGACAACTTGAATGCGAACTCAAGAAGAGAAGGACGAAATGAAGGACTTGATTGAACAAGTCAAGAAGCTGTCGACTGAAGTCACCTATTTGAAGGGACAAAATAGCCAAATTCAAAGTTTTCAAAAGAGCTATCAAGGGAATTACCAAGGTCAAGGTCATTCCGGGTATCAAAGGGACAGTCAAAATTATCAAGGGAATGATCAAGGTTTCCGGAATAACAATTCAAGCTTCCAAAAGAAGACTTGGAACACCGGACCTAACAACGGTACTATACCGTCACCCTTGGATAATCAGCCCGCTGACAATTGTCCTGTAGACAAGGTATTCCTAGCTGAAGCAGTGCTATCAGGATGGTGCAGACTGCACAACACAGATCAACATTCTGAGTTACATTGTCGCGAATTCCAAGTAGCCGCAAACATTTTCAGAAGTGAAAGAAGGAATTCGGAGGTAGAAGATCCTCCAGTAACCGGATATGAATTAGTTCCTGCACCAAGGTATGATCAGGCCCTTGCGATTGAAAGTGTCCGATTTCCTCCCCAGGAATACCCACAGTATCAACATAATTAGAGATTTCCACCCGCATCTGCAAATGGCCCAGTGGAGGCGCCAAGATACCAAGATGGACCAGAAACTCAAGATCCATCTAGTCAGCCATCTACGGTCAATGGTTATAATTTCCCTCCACTATATAATAGTGTATTGGTAGAAGGAACCAGAGAAGTGCTCCAACAGGCGTCTAGAAATCCATTTAGGATATACCAGAGGAATAATTGTCAAAGTGAACCTTTGACTACATCTGTTCCACCAAACAATTTCCAGACCCCACCAAATCCGAATGCTACCAATGTGCCATCTCTTCCTAGAGATTCGCCAGAATATCATCAGCAGAATGCTTAGCCAAATGGATCTAGACAAGTCACCATTCCACGAACAGAACAAACTAGACAAGCTACTGTTCCCCAGGCGGAACAAACAAAACAAGTGAACCCTCAAGTGGAGCAGGTTCAAGCTCAGACAAAAGACCGTCCTCGAGAAGAGCTAAAGAGGTTAAGTTCATATGTGTTAGAGGAATTTAAGAGAATGAAGGTCAACTTACCTCTGATTGAGCTAATGCGAATTCCTGAGATTCGGGAAACCCTTTTAGGTAGTTTGACTGAAGCAGTTGTTCCAAGAAACGTCCTGCAAAATGTGCCAAACCAAGGAGTACCTAATGCTCCAACAAATACCAATATTGTCGAGTTAGAAGTGACGGGTGACATGCTTGATACTCCGCAACAACCTTCCGGTGTTGTAGGAATGATCCAGACATCGTCTAGAAATTCCCATCAAAGAGACATGTCACCAGAAGAAGTCCTTATGGACATAGACATCTTTCAAGAAGAGGTCTTAGCAAATGAGCAACCACAAACCTCGCCAAAAAGAGACATTGTTCCTAGAACTCAGAAAGAGAAGAACCAAGATATCAACAATCAGGACAAACATCCAGTAGTCTTCTACTAGGGAAAAGACGAGCCTGCCCCTTTTTTATTGTCAGTTAGGATATTTGGTAAAATGGTACACAACTACCTAGTGGATTCCGATGCTTCAAGCAACGTGATGCCGCTTGCTGTTTGCCATAGGTTGGGACTAGTACCTGCAAGAACCAACAAGAAAGTCACACAGTTAGATAAAACGAAAGTCCCAGTTATGGGAGAATTAAACAATATCTACATGCAATTAGTGGCAGACCCAAGAATACAAAGCTGTGTATCTTTTTCCACCACTAGCTGATCCTCCTCTCCCAACTGATTGTCACTTTCACCCAATACTCTGTCTCTCCCTACCAACTTCTCCTCGAGAGCTGTAACTCTCGTCTGCTCGACAACCAACTGCTCCTGCGACTGCACTATGATGGCTGGTTGCACTGCAAATTGGCAATTCTAATAAATTTGATGGGGGTTTGGGGGCAACGCCCCCAGCGGGGTCAAGGGGCAGCGCCCCTAGCGGAGTCTGGGGGCAGCCAAGACCAATTTAACACTTCTGAAACCACTCAAAACTGCATTGTACGCCTCATTTTCATGATTTTTCCACAGGTTTCGAATAGTGTTGACGAAGCCGAAAAATGCAGATTTTGCATTGTTTTTCTTAGACTTTACTTTCTCCAGGTCGATGCTTGGTACGGCCTGCCTTTTACAAACTTCGATACTTGGTGCGGCTTCTGTTCTGAATGTTATAGTCGTTCGTACGACTTCACTCTCTCTTGTGCGTATGACCACCTCCTTGATGCGTACGGATTCACTTTCCCTTATGCGTACAAACTTCTTATTTTATTTGTGGTGTACAACCTTCCGTACGGAAACTCTTCTCCTTAAATGTACGACATGTGTTTTCTTCCGTACGGATTTGTGACCTTTGTTCCTTGTGAGTCTTAAATCTCCAGTGCATATGGGCTTTTCATTATTTTCCAGTCGTTTGTCCCCCTTGCTTCGTACGACTGATGGTCTTAATTGTACGGATTTCTTTTCCAAGCCTTCGCCCTTTAGGTGGAAAGTTCGTACGGCGTTCAAATAGCAATTGCGTACAACACTCTGCAAATTCTGTTGTACGTACTTTGGAATTCTTCTAATTTGCCACTGTATGACCCTTTGCAAGTTTTCTCATACGAACTTCTGAATGCGTCTAGTTTGCCACTGTACGACCTTGTTGATGTGGATGGCTCATGTGTTTTTCAATCTCTTGACCCGTACGGCCTTCTTATCTCTCCACCGTACGGCCTTCTCTTTCTAGCGTACATATTTCTTCTTCCTACGGCGTACGGCTTCCACCTTCACTCATACGACTTTCTGAATTATCCCCTTATGTTTTTGTCGATTTCTCCTTGTTGCTCTTTGAGTGTTGAATAATGATGCTTCTTCTACTATGTATTTGGCGTTCTCCTTAGGTCGTACACCCTTTACTAACTTTGATACTTTAATAGTTTTTACTTTAATTTTCCTTCCCTTGGTCACTTTTAATTTTTTAATTTTTTCACTTTGATTTTTTCAACTTCATTTAAGACTTTTGCCTTTCTAATTCTTTTATTCCTCCCTTTTTGTATTTTTTCTCTCTCCTCAA